>BDJD01001964.1:51168-65900 GCA_002564525.1 Rosa multiflora
CGACCAAATCGACAAGCTCCGGCCAGTTTTCAAATGGAAAGGACAATGATCTTTATCCTGACATGCACATAAGCTCAAAGATTAAAGACTATAACCCTCACTGATGAATAAAATTACAGCATCAAATCACAAAATATAAGATAAATTGGCAGAGATATAACAATTACTAAGATAAAATTGGATAGTATTAACAGACAGAGGAGGAAAGAAGCAAACCTGTTCAGTTCCAAAATGCAGTACTTGTTCAGTCTCAATCAGCTGCTGCGTTGATAAAGATGCATTTTTGTAATCATCAGAAGCTTTGGATTGTGGAGGGAGAGGATTTGATGTAGGTCGATCAAAATCTTGTGGAAAAAATGACAGCATCTGTCCTTAAGACTTTATGGACAAACCCAAAGACCATAAAGTATTGTGTATTTAATCCATGTTCCAATTGATGTTACACATCTCCTTTATACTTTGCTAGTCTTTATTCCTCTTTGGAACCTTGACTTTTTCTTCTTGACAATTACTTCATTTTCCTTCCAGATGATTTCAGCAGGTCCCTCTTCTACATACTCCCAGTCATCATCACCATCATCATTTGCATTTTTGATCTACCACAAATATCACACGGAAACATAAAAAACCATCCCATCCTCCAGACAATGTGGTTCCACCCAAAGTATTCGAATCGAAATTCCGTATGAATACGATTCTCTCTTACTCCTACCTAGCAAATTAATAATGCTTATCTCAAACATGATAGAGTTCTGATGAAACAGTAATTAAGCATCAAACAACAGAATATTTGTGCTTCCAAATTAAATTTATGCCTACCACAATCATATGTATTTCAACAGAAAACCAGCACTAAATCGAAAACGACCTGTTGCTTGCGAAATAGTTCTTCGTCTTCCAGATCCTTAATTCTACGCTCCTCTTCTTCTTGTTCGATTCGTTTCCTCTTTCGAATCTCCATGGCTTCAATCCAAGCTCTCTCTCGCTCCTCGAACAAGATCCTCACACTCTCGGACCTCTTGGCCTCCTCTTGCTCCATGTTGATAAGCTCTTGAGGATCTTGGGGCCTCGCCTCTTCTTCCTGACGCTCTTTGAGAGTGATTTCCTTCCGCGTCTGCTTCCGCTTCATCTTCTTCATGGCTTTCCACTTCTCCTTCCGGCTCATCCCCGCCTCCGTTTTAGGCTGAACGCCTCCGTCTGCTTCTTTGTCTGCTGAGGTTTCTGACTCTCCCATAATTCCCAAGTGCTCTTGGTTTTAGGCGTGAAATTAATAAACCCAATCGAAATAACAAAGAAACTGAAGTTATCGTTAAGGAGACACGGTGGTGGAGATCACAGTCGTCTGAATCATGGTGGTTGTGGTGACGGCGAGCATCACAATGGAGGCGGGGAGGGCGTGATGGCGGCGGAGATGATGGGTGGGGAGAATCGACGGTGGGGAGTGGGGGAGAGAGTGAGGGAGCTGAAGAGGGAGATGAGAGAAGAAAAGGTCTGACACGAATTAAGAAGATGACTGAAAAGGAGCGTGAGACTAATAAAATGTTTGGGGGAGGGAAATTCAACTTTTAGCCAATAAAATGGGCGGTCTATGGCATTTACGGCACGCTTTTGATGCATGCCGTAAAAGACTAAATATGTATGCCTTTTACGGCGTGCAAAAAACGAGCGCCATAAATGTGTATATATATTTACGGCATGCAAGATATGTGGGCCGTAATTGTATTGTAATATTTACGGCGTGCAAAAAATGTGAGCCGTAAAAGACTAAACACACATGATTTTTACGGTGTGCAATACATGTGCGCCGTAAATGTATATACATTTAAGGCGCACATCAATTGCGTGCCGTAAATGTATGTCATTTACGGCGTGCTTTTTTGTGCGCCGTAAATTTTGCGCAGTAAAAGCCTACTTTTGTTGTAGTGTAAGAGTCTAATTGTTTAGTTTGAGTTTTTTTTGTTTGTTTGTTACTGCATTAATTTCGTTGAATTTGGTTTTTGGTTTGGTCGTGTAGATAGAATTTTTTATACTATATGGGTTTCGCATACGCTATTACCAAGTTGGTAGTAGGTCTGCTAAGTAGAAGAAACCAACTCATGCTCTAGCCCAAGATTCCATAGTTTTAGAGTTATAAGTCTGTTATTAGTTATTCATTTCAGATGCAATGAACACTGTAAAATAGTTTGGGCATACCCTATAAGAAAGTGACTAGCTATGCTAAGAATGAAATAAAAAGATTCCTATTAAGTGTATAGGAACCGGTGGTTGTTTCTTATTCCACTTAGTTGATTAAGTTCATCATCAATTTAGTATTTCTTCTGCTAGGTACCTATGTTATGCTAATTGATCTATTTAGGCTTCTATCTGAATCTATGTATTGTTCTATGTTTGTTTCTATTTCTATTTATGGTCTGAATGAAGTCTTTTTCAGGACTTGCATTTTCCCTTTTGTACTTCCACAACGGAGGAGTCAAGGAGTTTCTTTGCTACAATAAAGCTGTATGTGTTTATAGCGAGGTTTGTTATTTTTTGTTGGTATTGCTATATTTATCTTTTCTTTCGTTTTTTTGGTTTCTCAATTGTATGTGTTTTTTTGTGCTATACATGTAGTAGATCTATTTGTAGAACTACAAATTGAAGTAATTTATACCAATGAGTAATTTATACCAATGAAGTAATTTATACCAATTGTTGTTGTTATTATTATTATTGTTGTTGTTGTTGTTATTATTGTTGTTGTTGTTATTATTGTTGTTGTTGTTATTATTATTATTATTATTGTTGTTGTTGTTATTATTATTATTATTATTGTTGTTGTTGTTATTACTATTATTATTATTATTATTGTTGTTGTTGTTGTTGTTTTTATTGTTTTAGTTGCTAGTATTTACTTTTTGCACTTGCATAGATTTCCAAATAGACCAAATTTGGATGCTTCTTGCAGATGAGTGTGTATCCCAAACAAAAGCTAACCCAGCGCACTCTTCTAGAGTTGAACTTCTGCCCAGTTTCGAAAATTCAAACTTGTTCCTATGACTCTAAAGAACTTGGAACTGATTCAACTCATGATGAGCCATCCGAAAACCGAATCAATAAGGATGAGATCAGTGAGGTGCCAGATTTATATCTTGGTGCAAGCATTCATCTCTCAAGAGATCCAAATAATGTTAAGGATCCCAATTCTATCCAGGTTCATCCCCTTTCATATGCTTTTTTTAGTGTCGAGTTGATATCAACTTTTACTTTAAATTTGAAGGCATACATGTTTCTTCGGTTAGGTTGTTTGTTCAGATTCAGAATGCCTTAAAAATGCTTGGTTTTTGTTTGTTCACATCCAAAATTCCATATTGTGTCAAAATTTGTAAAACAGTTACCCATTACCTACTTTTGATAATTGTTTACATTGTAATTTCCTACTTTGAATAATATGAAATTGTATGAGAATTGAATTATTTCTGATAGACAATTGTGGACAATAGCATATCGGAAACTAATTGTATCTGATATGCGCATGAAAATGCATACTAATGGGTTACCGAATACTAACTGCCACTAAATACAAATTGTCTTGGCAACCAATACACGAGTATGAAATTGCATCAGTTTTGGTATGCCCTGTTATGAGTTAAAGACTTATCCTCAGCTTTGGTTACTAGTTAGTCAAGGATATTACTTAATTATGCTCAGTTTTGTACCCTGAAAAAGTCTTAAGTGATAATTTGCTACTTCAATTCCTCTCATGCTATGAATTTAGGAGTTCAAATTATAGCTTAAACTATAGCTCTATTTCATTTTAAGTTCCTATTAGCTTTTTTTCCTCTTTTGGTCTGGATAAGTTCCTATAAGCCAATTGGTTTTCCATTAATATGCTCAACTTTGATGTGGATGCTTTAGACCAAAGTTGAAGGAGCATATGAAGTACTGTGTGGATCATCCTGAAGAGATCAACAAGCTTGCAAAATTGAAGGCTCACATTACTGAGGTCAAGAGTGTTATGATGGAAAATATTGAGAAGGTAGAAAGAGCCGCCGCTGTTTTATCTTATTTCAAATTTAGAATAGTTGTATAAGTAATTTGGAAGTTGATGACTGATTCTGTTACAACCTGCTTTGCATTCTTCTGTCTGATTATTACTAGGCTTTCCAAAATGATTTTTTAGCACTGTTGTTATCTTTGACTACTTTTCTTTATACTACTGTGGCTTACATCTCTTTATTGTCCATTATATTTTTTTTCTTCTGTGTCTTAGTTTTCCGTATATAGCAATGATTCATCAGGTATTTAAGTCATAGAGATTCATCTATTATGCAGGTTCTTGACTGTGGTGAGAAGATTGAGCTATTGGTGGATAAGACTGATAACCCAGGTTAGTTTAATAAGCTCCATTAGTACTCTAAATGCAGGACCCCTTCCTCCCCCATTAAAGCCTTCTCTTAAAAACAATTACCCTTGTGCCACATTTCATGTGTTTTCTAATATTGACTGGTGCTTTAATGTTGTGCTGTAGCCTAAAGATTTCAAGCAACAAGGAACAAAAATGAGAAGGAAGATGTGGTTTTAGAATATGAAGATAAAGTTAATTGTTGCGGGGATTGTTTAGGCATGTTAGGATCAGAGAGGAAAATACTCCCTTTTTTATATCAATTTACTAAATACATTTTATATACGGTGGGATTTGAGTTAATTTGATTGTTTAGAACTTTTGTAACAATTAGACCACAAGAATAAATGAAAAGTATTGTGCAACACGTACGTTATAGCACAATGGTAAAAGCTCAATGTGTCGTCTCAAAGCACAAATACATTTAATTGTTAGTCTTCACACCACATTTTTTGTCAAAAGAACTGTCGAATGTATACAATAGTCACGACAACTACAAAATAAAAATTGTCGTCTGAATAAAACTCACACAACGGCCATAAAATAAAGTGACATCTGAATCGCCATCATACAATAGTTTTTAAAGTCGCCCGTTGTTTGAATAACAGTCACTTTCAGCTAATGTTGTCGGCATGCTGCCGAGTCCTTCACACGACGGTTCCCTATAATCGACCTTCATCAGATGGCGCCTCGATATACGATTTGCCTTCATATCAGACGACGGTTTTTAGCCGTCGTGTGATTCAATTTTTGTAGTAGATCTCTTGTAAAACCGTCGTCTGATTCAATTTTTGTAGTAGATTTCTTGTGCAGAAATGAAAAGCATAAATCGTCTAAATTTTAGAAATATTCAAAAAAATCACACAAAATATATTACGACCTCTGCCATCAATTCCTTGTAGTCCATACCATCCCTTGTTTGTTTATGCTCACCAGTAATTCATGTGTTGTCTTATAATTGCTTCTCACCATTAGCTGATTGTCATTACTTCATCATCATAAACAACCAAACTTTATGGTGATAAGGTTTTTCCCAACTAAATTATCAAGGTTTTGCTCAATTACATGTTTAGCGTCATGTACTAACTTATATTAATAGAGTAGTAATGACGATCAAAATGAATGATCAGTTTTTAAAGTCGCCCGTTGTCTGAATAACAGTTCCTTCACACGACGGTTCCCTATAATCGACCTTCATCAGATGGCGCCTCGATATACGGTTTGCCTTCATATCAGACGACGGTTTTTAGCCGTCGTCTGATTCAATTTTTGTAGTAGATCTCTTGTGCAGAAATGAAAAGCATAAATCGTCTAAATTTTAGAAATATTCAAAAAAATCACACAAAATATATTACGACCTCTGCCATCAATTCCTTGTAGTCCATACCATCCCTTGTTTGTTTATGCTCACCATTAATTCATGTGTTGTCTTATAATTGCTTCTCACCATTAGCTGATTGTCATTACTTCATCATCATAAACAACCAAACTTTATGGAGATAAGGTTTTTCCCAACTAAATTATCAAGGTTTTGCTCAATTACATGTTTAGCGTCATGTACTAACTTATATTAATAGAGTAGTAATGACGATCAAAATGAATGATTTCATAATCCTTTTGTTCTCGCAATCAGTTAAGCATGTTGATGGTAAAAAAAAATCCAGACTTTTCTTATTCAATCTAGAGCAATATAAGTTATTGACTTCCTGTCTCCCATTAAATTTGGGGCTACCATTATATACTGAATAACCACATGAGTAGCACGAGCTCAATAGTCATCAAGTGACCTTACCAACTATCTTTTCAGATGCAATTTGAGAGTTTGTCGGCCTCAATTTGTTTGGCAATGATGATGATAACAACACACCAACAAATATAGAGGGTATATTACTATAAATTAGCTAGGGCAAAAGGATACAGAGAGGAAAAAAAGTATAGTAAATTAAGAAATGTGTTTAATTGGTGATGAATGTGTTTCTTTTGATTGCCTAACCTGTAAAACTAATATTCAATCTAGAGCAATATAAGTTATTGACTTCCTGTCTCCCATTAAATTTGGGGCTACCATTATATACTGAATAACCACATGAGTAGCACGAGCTCAATAGTCATCAAGTGACCTTACCAACTATCTTTTCAGATGCAATTTGAGAGTTTGTCGGCCTCAATTTGTTTGGCAATGATGATGATAACAACACACCAACAAATATAGAGGGTATAGTACTATAAATTAGCTAGGGCAAAAGGATACAGAGAGGAAAAAAAGTATAGTAAATTAAGAAATGTGTTTAATTGGTGATGAATGTGTTTCTTTTGATTGCCTAACCTGTAAAACTAAATTACAAACAAGCTCACACTATTATATTTGTTCAACAACAACTTGAGGAGATCAACATACCATTGACATCAAGTGTAGAGGCCATTGTTACAACTGCATAAACAAAAGAACAAGTCGAGGTTGAAATCTTCTGCTATTCACCAACTGTAGCTTCTGAATGGGCAGAACACATTGCTTGTAGGCGGTGGTGATAACAGGGACCCTAACCTCTTATTTATACAATTTCCAAGTCCTAGGAATCCTCCCATAAAGGTTTTCCTTATGAAACAAGACTTGTATCTTAGATTCCTAATGCATCGCAGTTTAGGACTTTCTAGTAGTCCAATTAATGGATTCCTAATCCAATGATAAATACACTATCACATTAGATATCTAGGTTCATTCTTTTCCAGATCCATGTTGTATTCGATTTAATGTATTTGATGGTTTCCTAGTTACTCTAGGATAACTTATGATGATTCCACTTTTGATCTAACAATCTCTCACTTAGACTATAACTGGTTATCAAGGACAACCAAAACTGAATAACATCAACTCGTTTACAACCAACTGAAGTGTACACCAGAATAAGGAAAAGTCTCAAAATCCATTCAACATAGTCAAAATACAGTAGCTTATGCAGAGTAAGGAAAAACATACATTTTGACAAAAAATGTAGCACTTCCAGACCACTAACATAACTTCTTGCATTTCACATATGCTATTAAAAATAAAATGATGCAGTATATGAACATTGTGAATTACCAGAAGATCATATACCTAAATGGTCCAACTAAATGTTTCAAAATGAAACTCAAGCACAACTGAAAACACTGATGGTCTCAATGCTTGTACTCTAACTAAAGGAACATGCTCACTTAAATTACAAGACCATCTGATATCAAGGTAAATCAAAAACACAAGACAAAATATTACAGAAAATTCAATAAAAGTTGCAGCAACACAAACTGAATGAAATACCTCGAGAATTTTATTGATAATCAAAATTCAATAATACATAAAGTTGTGATAATAACTGAACTGAAAATCACAACTACCAAAATTACAAGAACTCAGAAAATTACAAAACTTATAAAAATTTCTCTTACTAAATAGGCTCCCACTGCACTCAAGAACTTAAACTAGGTAAAACACCAATATTCTCAATGTGTCTCTTGAAGGCAGCTACTGGCAATGCTTTGGTGAAGGGATCTGCAAGCTAAGAGTCTGTGCTAATGCTTAACACTGAAATCTCACCATGCTTGATTCTCTCTCTAACACTGTAGTACTTAAGATCAATATGTTTTGAATTGTTTGATCTTTTACTGTTTTTACTGAAGAACACAGCTGCCTCATTATCACAATGAATCACAAGAGCATAAGAAACAATATGACTTAAAATCCTAGTTTGCATCAATAAATTTCTAATCCATAGCCCTTCACATATTCCTTCATATACTGCAATAAATTCTGCCTGCATTGTAGATGTTGTCACTAAGGTTTGGTTCATAGTTTTCCAAGCAACAGCCCCTCCTGCAAGCAAAAAAACATATCCACAAGTCGATTTCTTGGAATCAGGATAATTCCCTGCAAAGTCTGAGTTTGTATATCCTATAAGTTCCAATTTTTTCACTTGTCTATACACAAGCATGTAGTTCTTGGTCCTCTGCAAGTACCTGAGTACTTTCTTTCCAGCTACCCAGTGTTCATGACCTGGATTAGACTAAAATCTAGAAAGAATACCAACTGCAAAAGATAAATCAGGTCTAGTGCAGACCTGAGCATACATTAGGCTGCCAACAAGCCTTGCATATGGCTTGGACTCCATATCCACCTTTTCTACTTCATTCTTTGGACTTTGTTTCTTAGTGAGCTTATCTCCCTTGGAAATTGGAACCTCCCCTGATGCACAAGTCTCCATGCCAAATCTTTTCAGAATTTTAGCAATATAGTTTTGCTGGGATAAACCTAGCAAACCTTGTACTCTATCTCTTATAATTTCTATTCCTAGTACATATGATGCCTCACCTAAATCCTTCATGTCAAAATTCTTTGACAGAAAAGCTTTGGTTTCTTTAAGTAGCTTTAAGTTGCTACTGGCCAACAAAATGTCATCAACATAAAGTACCAGAAATATAAATTGGTTTCCAGATGTTTTGAGATAAACACACTCATCCACTAAATTCTCAGTAAATCCAAAAGAAGAAATTACAGAGTCAAACTTTTTATATCACTGTCTAGAGGCCTGTTTTAAACCACAAATAGATTTTCTTAACTTGCAGACTAAATCTTCTGTTCCTAGTTCTATAAACCCTTCAGGCTGCTTCATGTAAATAACTTCATCGAGTTCTCCATTCAAGAAGGTTGTCTTAACATCCATCTGGTGTAGCTCCATGTTAAATTGAGCTACAAGTGCCATAATGATCCTAAAAGAGTCTTTGGTTGAAACGGGGGAAAAAGTTTCAGTAAAATCAATACCCTTCTTCTGTTTAAAACCTTTGGCAACTAACCTAGCTTTGTGTCTCTAAATATTCCCATTTGCATCTCACTTAGTTTTAAACACCCATTTGTAGCCTATAGCCTTTTGTTTGGGGTCAGGTTTCACTAAATCCCAAACTGCATTGTGGTTCATGGACTCAATCTCAGCTTCCATAGCTTGTTTCTACTCACTTGACTGACTGCTTTCAATGGCTTGATTCAAAGTTACTGGATCATTGTCATCTACAAGATCAATTTCAACTTCATGTTCTTGCAAGTAAACAATGTAGTCAGAATCTCCCCCCCTTCACTAAATCTCAAACTGCATTGTGGTTCATAGACTCAATCTCAGCTTCCATAGCTTGTTTCCACTCACTTGACTGACTGCTTTCAATGGCTTGATTGAAAGTTACTAGATCATTGTCATCTACAAGATCAATTTCAACTTCATGTTCTTGCAAGTAAACAATGTAGTCACAATCTTCCCCCCCCCTTCACTAAATCCCAAACTGCATTGTGGTTCATGAACTCAATCTCAGCTTCCATAGCTTGTTTCCACTCACTTGACTGACTGCTTTCAATGGCTTGATTGAAAGTTACTGGATCATTGTCATCTGCAAGATCAATTTCAACTTCATGTTCTTGCAAGTAAACAATGTAGTCAGAATCTTCCCCCCCCCCTTCACTAAATCCCAAACTGCATTGTGGTTCATGAACTCAATCTCAGCTTCCATAGCTTGTTTCTACTCACTTGACTGACTGCTTTCAATGGCTTGATTGAAAGTTACTGGATCATTGTCATCTGCAAGATCAATTTCAACTTCATGTTCTTGCAAGTAAACAATGTAGTCAGAATCTTCGCCCCCATAAGTTGGTTTTCTTGCTCTATGAGACCTTCTTAATGGGGGATTTTCATTTTGGTGTTTGGTTTTGTAGGATGATCTTGGGGTTCTACAGGCTGTGGTTGATCAGGTAAGGGTTCATGGTTAGCTTGATCATCTACAAAATGCATTTCTTGATCAACAAGTTCATCTTGTGCATTTTGAGTTTCTGGAACACTAATGGCTGCTTGTATATCATGAACTATAGGCAATATACTTTCAATATGCTCATTATCCACAATTTCTTTAAATTCTGAAGATAAATCTTCAAAACATGTATTGTGAATTTTCTCATCCAAGAATTTTACTTGATGTGTTTCAAAAATTCTTGGTGAGTGTTGAGCTGCATAAAGCTTATAACCCTTAGATTTTTCAGGGTAGCCTATAAAATAGCAGCTTACTATTTTAGGATCAAGCTCGTTAATGTTTGGATTGTAAACTCTAGCTTCTGCAGGGCACCCCATACATGACAATGGTGGAGGCTAGGCTTTCTGCGACACCATAACTCAAAAGCAGTTTTCTCTATAGCTTTACTAGGTGTTCTATTGCATAGTTTGCAGTCCTTAAAGCCTCTCCCCATAAAAACCTAGGTAGGCTTGTTGTGCACATCATGCTTCTGACCATATTCAAAAGTGTCCTATTCTTTCTCTCAGCCACACCATTTTGCTGAGGATTATATGGTGCGGTATATTGAGCCTTAATGACTTGTTCTTGCATAAACAAGGCAAAAGGACCCTTTTGTTGTCCATTTTCTATGTATCTTCCATAAAATTCACCACCTCTATCTGACCTAACATTTTTGATTTTCTTTTCTAGTTGTTTTTCTACTTCAGCCTTAAATATTTGAAAGGCTTTAAGTGCTTGAGATTTTTCTGAAAGTAGATAAACATAACAATATCTAAAAAAGTCATCGATGAAGGTTATGAAATACACATTTCCACAGATTGTTTGAGTTCGAAATGGACCACAAATGTCAGTATGATGAGCTCTAAAAGTGCTTGGCTTCTGTATGCAGTTTTTTTTTCCTTAAGTTAGTTATCTTTCCCTTAAAACATTCAACACAATCTTGTAAATCAGAAAAGTCAAGTTCATTCAAGATAATGTTTTTAACCAAAATTTTCAATCTCTCTTTTGATATATCGCCAAGTCTTCTATGCTATAAATACGCAGACTTCTCATTGCATTTAGTTCTTTTAACACCAGTTAAAGTGTTACTCAATGTGTTATTGTTTTCAACAAGAGAAATTTCTTGTTGACTGTGTGAACAATTTAACTGTAAGTAATCATTCAATATAACACCAGAACCAATTTGAGCTGAATCTTTAGAAATAATAATTCCATTATTGTCAATCAGAAGTTTACATCCAGATTTAACCAAAAGAGAAACTGAAACTAAATTCCTTCTCCTGGAAGGTACATAATAAACATTATCCAAACTAACAACTTTCCTAAACCAAGATCTAATTTTAAGGTTCCAATAGCTTTGACTGCCACTCTCATGCCATTGCATACACACAGGTTCACTTCATCACTTCTTGGGACTCTCTTTCTTATGAATCCCTACAGAGAATTAGTAATGTGTAAGGGACTTCCTGGATCAATCCACCAAGTTTTTGGTTCAACATTAACTAAATTAATTTCTAAAGAAAGCAATGAGTTAGAAAAATTACCCTTTTTGATCAACCAATTCTTAAAGCCTGTGCAATCTTTCTTCATGTGCCCAATTTTCTTACAGAAATAGTACTTGAACCTAAATGGTTCGTTAGCTTTAGCTGCTCCTGAGGTAGATCCTTTGAAGATGGTTTTGGTAGGCTTGAGCTTAGACTGGTTCTAGTATTTCTTCTTAGGCTTCTCAACAAGGTTCACTAGGGTGCTCGGCTCTCTTTCCTTCCTAATCATGTCCTCCTCATCTACACAAATGGCAATCAGCTCCTTGAGGCTCCATTTTTCCTTCTGAGCATTGTAGCTGGTTCTTAGTTGGCTAAAACTATTAGGTAAGGAATGCAGTGCAGTGTGCACTACATAATCATCAGTGACCCCCAAGCTGAGGTCCCTTAGCTGAGCATTAATCTCAATAAGCTTCATGATGTGCTCTCTCACTTTTCCTGTTCCAGTGTACTTAAGGTCGTTAAATTCCTTTGCCAGCCTAGCTGCCTCAGCCTTATCACTTTCCCGGTACATATCATGAATGGCATATAAAAAATCCATGGCTAGATCAGGTTCTTCTATACTGCCTCTAACTGTGTCTGACATGGCAATCCTAATAACATTACATGGTAATCCTAATAACATTCTTTGCCATCTTATTAGCTTTATGCCACTCCTTAAAATATTTCTTCTCTTCATCTGAATTTTCACTAGTAAGCTTTTCAGGTTCATCCTCAGTTATGCAAAGGTCCATGTTCTGGTTCATGGCTAGGTAAAAATCTACTTGGTTTCTCCAATTCTTGTAGTTATAGCCAGTTAGGAGCTGAATAGTGTTCAAGGTCACAGTAAGGATTCCTAAAGAGCAAAACAAAATAAAGTTTTTGTGAGTTTTCCATATGTAAAGTTCTTAAAATTTTAAGTTTTATGTTTTCTGTAACTTCAAGCAATATCAAAACAAAACAATGCAAACAGAAAACAAAAACAAAACACAAGCAATGTCACACATCAATAGCCATTTTAACCAAAATTAATATCATGCAACACTTTTGAGTAGAAGACATAATATTCTGAAGATTCCAAATCAACATGCCATATTTATTCAATCCAAGTTATCCAAAAGAACTCAAATCACATCTTTAGATAGAAATTTGAATTCTAAGTATCCATATTTGAAAAGAATGAATATGCATATTGCTATCTGCATCCTAAAATCACACTGAAATACTTCTTTGGAAGTAAAATTATATGCATGATTTTAAAACACAAGATACAATTTTTCTGGTTTGTTAACTTAAGATTGTCTGCATGAATTAGTGAAGAGTGCTTTGTGCAATATGTTCACTCAAAACCTACAGAAAACACAAACCACATTTAGCTTGAAAACTTGATTTTCTATCCGGATTAATAATCCTTGTAAGAAACTAAGCTCTTTGTACCTGTCAAATTTTTAACAATGTCTAAAATTTTGGAAGTTTTTCTACATACATTGTTATATCATTAATCACAGATACAAAACTCAAGAGTATATCTCAAAACATGCATACCAAAACATAAACATAACCAACACAAATATGCAAGCACAATTTCGATTTCACAAAGCACAAAAGCATCCAAGAAAATTAAATTTCCTCCGGTCACCATCTACTCTAGCCTATGCGCATGCCAGGAATGCTACTAGGGTTCTTGTGCTCATCAATCAACAAAACAAATTGAATAGAAAATTGAGTTTTATGTAAAAACCTGATCTTTGCAATTTTCCCTATTTTTGTTGCAGAAAATCTTTCGCGGAAGCATGAATTCAAAACCTGAGTGTAGCAAAACATCCTTCTTGGCACCTTGATTCGATAGCATAAGGGATTTTGAATTCCTAGAAGGATGAATCATCCTTTGTGCTTCCAATTCCAAAACCCAGAAAACCCACTTAACTCAGATGACCGTTGTAAAATAATGGTCACCTTCTTTAGTATCTAAAGGAACAGGTTATCGGGCCAGGTATGGGCTTGGATCAGCACATGCTGCGACTTGAGCCTTGAAGGTTTTTCTGAAGATGGCCAAAACGTGGCCGTTTTATTGCAAAGCATAAATTATTATTATTATTATTTTTTTTTTTAAAACCTAAAACGATTTTTACATCAAAAATAAATTTGAAGAACAATTTGTGAGCCTAAACTCTAATACTAATTATAAAACTAAATTACAAACAAGCTCACACTATTATATTTATTCAACAACAACTTGAGGAGATCAACATACCATTGACATCAAGAGTAGAGGCCATTGTTGCAACTACAGAAACAGAAGAACAAGTCGAGGTTGAAGTCTTCTGCTATTCACCAACTGTAGCTTAATTCTGAATGGGCAGAACACAATGCTTGTAGACGGTGGTGATAACAAGAACCCTAACCTTTTATTTATACAAGTTCAAGTCCTAGGAATCCTCCCATAAAGGTTTTCCTTATGAAACAAGACTTGTATCTTAGGACCCTAAGCTATCACATTAGATATCTTGGTTGATTATTTTCCAGATCCATGTTGTATTCGATTTAATGTATTTGATGGTGATTATACGCATTTATATCCGTGTAATTATATCTAAAATACTATAAATCAGCAAATCCTCATGTCAATTAATATGTAATTAATCCATTTTTATTTACTGTGTAGAAAATAAGCGGAATTGCGGAAACGAGAGAGAATTGTGCGAAATTGGAGCAAATTGGAGTTTCCGACAAAAGGACGAAATTGTCAATACGGGTCAACTGTGGTCAATGCCATCAAGGGAACAAAATCTAATTGCCTCCGATAGTATTTGCGGAGATGCAATGAGAAGGGAGAAGAAAGAAAAAAAGAAGAAGGAAAAATGAAGAAAAGAAAAGAAAAGAAAAGAAAAAGAAAAAGAAAAAAAAAATAATAAGTCTTGCTGACGTCATGATGACGTCAGCATCAGAATCCATTCCCCCCCCCCCCCCCCCCCCCCCCCCCCCCCTTCTTTTCTCTTTTTTTTTTTTTTTTTTTTTTTTTTTTTTTT
>BDJD01001965.1:1038-36844 GCA_002564525.1 Rosa multiflora
TGGTTGTGCTTCGTGGTTATGCTTCGTGGTTGTTAAGCTGTGGGCTCTAGTCCCTTCAGATAGTGCACTATTATACTCTTAGGAATGGTGCTTACTTTGAGTATACATGCCTTGGTAGTGTCCTTGGTATGCTGCGGCTTACCCGTACTTTGGGAATAGTACGTCGGTCCCTAGTACGTGGATTTATGATTTGATACCAGTCAACCTGGTTTTCCCGTGTTTTGGGTATAGTACGTCAGACCCTAACACGTGGATTTATGATTTGATACCAGTTAATCTGAGAATTCACTAAAAAGACTTATGTTATTTTGATCAAATATCTATCTATGATATATTTTGAATATGTGAAGGTGTTAGTAAAAAGAAAATCAAGCATGCATTGCTTTAATGTTATTTCACATATTAATGATGCAATATTTGTTGGTTGAGTTTTAAAAGAGAGTATCGAAAAATACCTACTTTTATGTTACTGTGATTTTTGGAGTTACCTTGTGAGTGTGTTGATTGTTTACTTGAGTTATAATAATTGTAATTTAATCAATCAACAGTTCTTTCTTGTTTACTCATACGGGCTGTCAAGCTCACCGAGTTTGTGTTGTTGCAATCCCAGTACACGATTCAAATTGTGTAGCGGGTAATCTCACAGGTCAGGAGAATCAGAGCAGTGATCGTGCGGTTTAGAGTATTAGTATTAGATTTACAACATTTGTTTTGTGAGGAGAATTATACTCATTTGAGTTTTACAATTTGATTTGGTGAGAGTGTGCTGTAATAAGTAGCTTGAGGATTTGGTTTATGTAAAATCAAGAGGTGTAACTAGTGGTTGTTTTTGAGAGAAAAATTCAGAACGTTATTTTTATTGTTATTAGTCATGTTCCGGATTTGAATCCTTATTTCAAAATTCGGGGCGTGACAGCTGCCTCTAGCACCTTCGCCAGCCTTGGTCCACCGTGGTCCCCCTAATAACACCATGGTTGGCATCTCCCATGGTCATGACGCCATGGGTGGTGTTTCTTATGACCATGATGCCATGAATGGTTATGTAGTCACCAATTTTGCTTCTAATAGCGCTTCAAACATTCAAGCCCAGCCAAAATCCTCATTAGTTGCTTCTAAGACCCCCCACATATTTTCCAAAGCTTATTCCTTAGGGAAATCAGGACCAAGCTAGTCCTACGTAAAGGATCCAAAATTACTCATTTCGTTCTTGCAGAGAATCCAAGGGGATATATGTGGACCAATTCAATCACCTTGCGGACCTTTTAAATACTTTATGGTGTTGGTTGATGCATTGACATGCTGGTCACATGTCGCTCTTTTGTCTACTAGAAATGTTGCATATGCTAAACTCCTAGCCTAGATTATCCGTCTACGGGCTCACTACCCAGACCACTCTATTAAGTCAATTCGACTTGATAATGTTGGGCAATTTACATTGAAAAAGTTTGATGACTATTGCATGTCAATGGGGATATATGTTGAGCATCTAGTTCCTCATATACACACTTAAAATGGTCTTGCGAAAGTTTCCATTAAAAGACTGCAAATGGTAGTTCAGACATTGGTTGTACGCACCAATCTTTTTGTTTCCACTTGGGGATATGCAATACCGCACGCAGCTAGATTAATTCATCTACGACCCACTGTCACCCAACCTTATTATGCGTTACAGCTAGTGATTGGGTATGAGTCTAATATCTCGCACTTATGCATCTCTCGGTGTGCCATTTACGAGCCTATTATGCCGCCACAATGTACTAAGATGGGTTCACAGAGACAAATGGGCATATATGTTGGATATGTAGCTCTGCCTATCGTCCGCTACCTGGAACCCTTGACAGACAATCTCTTTACCGCTAGATTTTATAGATTGTTACTTTGATGAGACAGTCTTCCCGTCGTTAAGAGGAGATAAGAACACCAATGTTCATCAGGAATGATAGGAATTGTCGGGTCTGTACCCATTATGTCTCATCTCAATCCCCGTACCACACAGTTTGAACTTGAAGTGTGAAGAATTATCGAACTTCAGAGCATAGCAGATACTCTTCCTGATGCGTTTTCTGATATTGCCAGAGTGACAAGATCACATATACCTGAGGAACTAGAAGATGGCAGCAAGTCCTGCATGGAAGTGCGGTAGACCGATTAGTTCGAAGGATACTCGCTCTAGAAAGAGAGCGAATGAGGTACAAACAAATCCTTTAATAATCTATACTCAAAATCTGTCCCATGAGAATGTTCCAGATTTTCGTTATATCCAAAAGACATCGTTGAATGCCGCCTTAATGTTAGAAACTATCCCTGAGATCATGGAGATCTCTGTGAATTACACTAGTGTACATGGGACGTCGGAAAAAAACTCCATCATCATTGATGATGTATTTGCGTATTCTGTAGCACGTGAAGTTATTGAGACTGATGACATCTAACCACACTTCGTTGATGAATGTCAACGTAAAGCTGTTGGCCAAAATGGAAAGATGCGATCCAGGCATAATTAGATTCTCTAGAGAAAAAAAAGGTATTTGGACCAATCGTGCCAATACCGCCTAAGACCAAGCCAGTTAGCTAAATGGGTATTTGTTAGAAAGCGTAATGAGAGAAACGAGGTTGTAAGATACAAAACTCACATTGTGGAGCAAGGCTTCTCACAATGCCTTAAAATTGACTGTGAAGGGACATATATATTCTCCCGTAATGGACGTCATTACTTTTCGCTTCTTTGTCAGTTTGGTAGTTTCTAAGAAACTGAACAAGCAGCTCATGGGTTTGGTTACGGCATATCTATTTGGGGACCTAGATACAGAGATATATATGAGGGTCCTGGATGGACTTCATTTACCAAGTCAAGTAGTTCTAAACCACGGAGCGTATTGGCAATAAGGTTGAAACGCTCACTATATAGATTAAAGCAATCCGAACGGATGTGATACAACTATCTTAGTGAATAGTTGATTGGGAAGGGATATGTTAACAATGAACTATGCCCATGTGTTTTCATAAATAGAACAAGTTTCAGATTCGCTATAGTAGTGGCTTATGTTGATGACATGAACATAATTGGCACCCTTAAAGAATTAAGGGAAACCGCTAAGCACTTGAAATCAGAGTTTGAGATGAAGGAGCTTGAGAGAACATGATTTTGACTTGGTTTGGAACTTGAGCACCGTGAAGATAGTATCATAATTCAGCAATCAACTTATACCCAAAAGACTCTTAAGCGTTTCAATACTAACAAAGTTAAGCCTTCAAGCACCCCAATGGTCGTCCGTAGTCTTAATCCAAAGAATGATCCATTCGGTCAAAAGGATGATGATGAAGATGTGTCAGAAGTATAAGTACCCTATTTAAATGCAATAGGCGCATTATTGTACTTAGTTCAATACACAAGACCAGACATCTTATTTGTTGTGAACTTGTTAGCTAGATATAGCTCTGAGACAATACGATGTCATTGGACTGGTGTCAAGGATATCTTTTGATACTTAAATGGTAGTATTGATATGGGCTTGTTCTATCCCTACATAGATATGATGAATTCGGACCTATTGAATGTCAGGGACGCCACCAACAGTGGTCTGCGTTCCCTCTCCCCATCCCAAAATGACATTAGTATTTTGGAAGGCTTTGTTGATGCTACAGGGTACCTCTCTAACCTGCACAAATGTCGTCCCAAAACTGGATATGTGTTCACCACAGGTAAGACCGTGATATCTTGGAGGTCTACAAAACATACCCTAGTCACTTCTTCTTCGAACCATGCAGAGATTATTGCTCTTCACAAACTCTTCACAAAGTAGTTTGTGAATGTATATGACTTAGATCCAAAATTATTCATGTTTGAAGCAATTGTGGTTTGAAGTCTACCACAAATGAGCCTACAAGCATTTATGAGGATAATGCTGCTAGTATCGAACAAATGAAACAAGGCTACATCAAAGGTGACAACACCAAGCATATATCGCCCAAATTCTTCTATAATTAGCAACAACAGAAGCTAGCTCCTCAAGATCTGAGGACAATGTGGCAAACTTGTTTACTAAGTCACTGCCCAAATAAGCTTTCGAGAAACATGTTGCAAGCATTGGTTTACGGAAGTTATATGAACTCCCACGATTGTAGTCATCAAGGGGAGATGCAGACGTCAGGAAGAGATGTCTACATGTTTGGTCTTGAAACGTGAAGAGTGTGTTGTACTCTTTTTCTCCTTCAACCAAGGTTATTTTTGTCCCAATGAATTTTTGCTACTCGGCAAGGTTTTTGACGAGGCAACGAGAGGAACCCAGCGTTTGGGCGACACAAGGGGGGTGTTCAAGTATATATGAATTGTGTGTTTGGCCGAAACTCTAGTGACTTGTCTGAGTTGTAATAGGGTTAGTCTTATAGATATCCTCGGAGATATATATCTTAATCATTGTACGATTCAGTTTCCTTGTAAGACTCAAATTCTATGCTTGTAATTCTTTATATAAAGATGCCTCTATTATAAATGAAAGATCGATACAGCTTATTCTCTCATAATTTTGATTCCCTAAAACAAAAATGACAAGATTACCTCTTATTTTTGGTTGGAAAACATTGAGTTTGACGGAGAGGTGCAAATTGACAGTTTTTTGCCAAGTTCAGGGGGTTAATTTATGCAATTACAAGTTCAAGGTGTAAATTGACAATTATTACTTACCAAGTTTATGGTGTATTTTGACAAACTATGTCTGTTTTTTCTTTTTCATTTTTTATTTATTTGTCTATTTTATTATCTATACTATTATTAAGAGAAGAGATTTTGTTAGCCAAAACTGAAAATTTTGACAGATTTAACCCTGAAAGAATAAAAAACTTTGAGAATAAATTAAATTACAAGGATAAATAGGACAATTATAAAATAGATATTTATTAAGAAAATTTAAAAAAAAAAAAAAAGCTTCCACAACCCCCACATTTCTCTCCTACTATTTTCTCTCTGCAATGACTGCCACTGAATTTTTTTTTTTTTAGGAGAACTACCACAAAATCTATTTCTTCTGCAATAACTACCCACTTTTTTTTTTAAATGAAAATTTTTCGCACACATGCAGCCAATTCCATTATCTACCGGTATAGCTACCCACATCTTACCGATCAATATAACTTCATACTTTTTTTTTCCTCCGAAATGTGAAAATAAAAATAAAAACAAAAAATATTTAACACCTGCATCACATTTGTTAATAAAGACTAGTTTATTAGAGACGAGGCCTACATGAAAGTTTGATGAAAAATGAGATGCATCAAGTAATTTGGGGGTTATATATAAAATTTGTTCTCATTTTTCTGAAAACAAAACAAAAAGTCTTTCTCATTTGATTGCATATTCCAAGTACCTTGCTGCATATACGAGCACTTAGCTGGTTAAATAATACCTATAGTGCAATGGTAATTATCACAAATGAGTTGACAATGATCGATCTTCCTCCAATGGGATCCTCTTATATTGAAACAAGAGCTACGTACCCAATTTATTTAAGCAAATACATGCTGGTACAAAATACAATAAGGCGTTTTCAGGGCCGAACATATAGCAGAATTAGGAAGTGCATACTTAATTCAGAGATATGGAAAAGGCCGAGGCCTGATGTTATTGGTTTGATTATACATGGAGTTATGCAGTCGGATAGACGGGATACAGAGCAAGGCCGCACATACCCTCTGGGGCATCACTGTTTCTAAGAATTCTCATATACCCACTTTCACCCCAATCCTCCCCCCATGAGTTCTTAATTAACCAATAGGGGATTCCATCTTCAGTCGTCCCATAGCCAATGGCCGTGACGGCGTGGTGGAGGTCCGTCCCACATTCGCCGGAGAACACCCCACCGTCGTACATCCTAAAATCTTGTCCAGAAGCTTCTATGCCAACCGATACTGGTTGCATGGCCACAGCTTTCTGTAGATCGTTTTCACTTTTGGAAGGGACCCTTTCATAGCCAGTGATCTGTGCCGCATGCTCACTTTCCTTGTTAGTATCGCATGTTCCCATGTCTGTTCCCTGGTACGGGTAAGTTTCTTCACGAGCGAGTCCTCCGTTTTCCTTTACGTAGTTATAGGCGCGTTCTAAGTCACCACCGCCGCACCCATTGTTTTGATGATCGCAGTCCACAAGTTGCTGCTCGGAGAGTGAGATCAATTGGCCGGTTTTGATTTTGGTTAGCCCTTCCACAGCTGCTGCTACTGTAAATGCCCAGCAAGCGCCTACATGTATATATATACAAATGTTAGTAACAAGGGATAATATATGATCGATCAAGTAGGTTTGACACTTTGACGTATGCATGGCACTATATATATGCATGGTGGATGTGATTCACTTACCGCATGTTTTTTGATCCTTTATGGGGGTGACAGCTTGTTGTTCCCTCCAGTCCACGCTAGTAGGAATATCAGCAGCAGGCAAGCTTTGGTAGCTAAAATTGGATGACGATGAATTTAAGCCGGGGGGCATTATTTTGAATCCGGTATGATATCTCCGGAATTCTTCGTCGGTCATATCAGAAAACTTGTTGATGTTCAACTTGTAAGTCTTATTCGCTTCACTGTTGAACTTCTCCACGTATTCGACATTCTTCCTGAAGATGTCGAAACGCCTTTTCTTCTCTGTCACATTGGGGTAAACGCGTCCGTGCTTTGCCATCCATTGCTCATGTTTTTCAGCAAGGGAAGCTTCATACAGTGAACGGGATGTGGCATGAGAAGCCAAAGTCCCCAAGGTAATGAATATGGCAATAAGCACAAGGTTAATGCGTTGAAAAGCCATTGTTCACAATTCTAGTACCGGAGGCCGGGTACCTTTGTGACAATGGCTTGTTTTATGAGGTGATTGGCAAGCAAGCTGTGAAGAAGCAAGTATTATAGAATTGCGTTTATATAGGAGAAACCTAACGTGTATAATTGGCAAGAATATATATACAATTTGATGTTTTTGTTTCTTATGTGGAAAATTGGAACAAATTTATGTATACGTTTAAATATACAGCTAAAACAAGTGATGTCTTTTTGTGGAAAGTTAGCACAAATTATACGTAGTCCAAATTTCGGTCAACTTTTAAAAACCTTTCCTTTCAAAAAAAAAGACTTGGAAGATTATGTACGCCCGCTAATCAAGACTTGGCAACTAGTACGTACGTGTTGCGTGTAATTCCGTTTAGTGACTATCTATTGCCTCTTGGTGCTTCTGGAGAATGTAAGCTCCATATTTTGTTATTGCGCTTTTAGCGTTAGGAATATATGTATTGTCTCCGGCTCCCCTTGCTATTGTAATCCTACTTGTGACACTTCCATTCCATCATTCCATGTGAAAGAATTTGATGGCTTATTGATCCAAAATAAATAAATAATAATAATAAATAAATAAATAATCGAGGCTTGACTTCAATATCTAAGAATGGATTCACATGACAAGCTAGTGAGTCTACGATCCGTTCATCACATTTTTTTTTTTTGAAATAGGGCTGGTGCGGCTGCCCTCAAGCCTTGATTAATGAAATTGCAGAATACAAGGGGGGGGGGGGGTGTTACACCCCACATCTGATTTACCCTTTTTACTGAGTTACACGAATCACTGTATGTTTTACCATTCGCGGTTATAGTTTTAACTTTTAGGGGGGTGGCTAGAAGTTGACTTTTTATGAGTTAACAATTTGAGAAAATTTCCTTCATGAAAGTTGTAGAGGATGTTAAACCGATTGCGCGCATATGTGGTACGTAAAAATTGGAGTTCGTATGTGAAAGTTATAGCTTAAAATGTGGAAGTTACTGTTTATGGTAATAAAATATATATATGGAAAGTTACCACTGTAGGTTTCCATTTTCGGAAACCCACGGTAACTCTCCCTCTCTTCTCCCCCGACCCTTTCCTCTTCGGCCCGAGTTTGATCTCCGTCGATTTCTTCCTCCTCCGGCCGACCCACGACGAAATTCGGCTATCCCCAAGCTCGTCTCCTCCCCCTTGACCCATTTGTGGTGGTATTTTGTGAAGATTTGGTCGGAGGAGCTCGATTTCGAGCCGGGAAGGTAACTGTAGCAGTTTGTGATTTTGCCGATTTCCTGCGATTCCGGCTATCTCCGGTCACCAAACCGGCGTCGAAGGTCGGGTTTTTGTTGGAGATCATTTCCCCTAAGGTCTTACTTTCCAATTTCCAGTGTGGAGGTCGAATCGATCAAACCCGATCCTAGGGTTCTTGAACTTTTCTGGAAATTTTTCACCGGCTAAATTGGACCTCTTCCAGGTAAAATTGAAACTTGCTGTAGTTGAGAAAGAGATTGGGTCTGTTGAGTAGGTGGTGTTGCCAAAATTTGGTGGCCATTGGTGGTGGTTGCCGGTGGCCCGTGGTGGCGCGTAGAGCTGTGCCTTAATTATAGTTTTAGTTCCATAAATCCTTTAATGGTTGTAGAACGTCATACATGAAGTTTGGTGGAAATTGGAGGAATTACGATTGAGCATAAATTGTCGATTAACGATGTATGTGAATTCGATAACCTATTTTCTTTCGAATTCACTTTAGAATTTGTCTATCGATAAATGAGTATTATTGGGGAATTACGGATGGATTTTGTGGAGAGTTGAGGAGTTGGATTTTGGAAGGGGGATGTTTTGAATTTCCCTTTCTAAGTATTGTAAAGTTAAATTTCCGTCCTGTAAAATATATATTTATGAGTGCTATTCGTACAGGACGAGAGGAGTCTCCATACGAGGAAAATCACGAGCGACGTCAGGATTGACCGCATACTGTGAGTGGACTTTTATTTTCAAAGAATGATGCATGCATTTATTTAATTGCTTTCGAATGATAAATTGCTTATCGTATTACGTTTTCGAATTTATGATTAGGCAGAAATATCACTTTGGTCATCGAACTATGTTTCGCTCGACACTTTGGTCATCCAATTTTTAAAAACTTCACTTTGGTCATCGAACTATATCACCGTATATCACTTTGGTCATTCCGTCTGTTTTCTCCGTTTCTCTATGTCAATTGAACCTCACACGTCTAATAAGTAGGGGTATATTTGTCAATCCAGAATTAGACTGTTAGAGACTATGGGGCGAACATATACTGTACTCTCTCTCGCTCTCTCAGCCAAATGGTCTCCATCATCAGTAATCAAAGTATCACCCAGAAGGTCTAAACATGAAGAACAACCACATATACTATAAGGCTGACTCAATTAACAAGATTGGTCGTGAAGGTAGGCACCACCAAGGAAAAACCAAATAAAAAAAAAGAATCAATTTTGGCAGAGAAAATTTTTGACGCATATGAAACTGGGCAGAGAATAACTTGGGGTTCTTCATCAACTACACAAAATTCTCAAATTCTGCACAATTCCAGGATCCTAATCAAATTCAGTAATCAAATACTTAATTTCCCTTTCACCAAAATTGAATGAAAATTGGAGGTGGGAGTGGTCCGTTATCAATTCCTGATAGAGGAACAATTGGACAATTAACAAAGAGAAATTCCAGAGTGGGAGGAAGAAGAACTATGAGGAAGGTAGAAGAGCAACTAGCTGGCCTATAGTCTCATGCGCTCACCCCAAGAGGTTATAGAAGTCCAACTCACTGAAAAACAATCTCTTTATTCTTTAAGAACCAGATCTAACGGGTTTGCGACAATAGCTTAAAGTTGAACGCAATAACGGGCATCAATCGGAGCAACAATTCTGTGATCTTAAACTCTAACAAATTTGCCAGAGGCAATTACCCAAGTAAGAAGTTCCACCCCAGTCCAACTCTAACCCCATTCCCTTAGAAACTACTCTCGGAGACTCTGAGCTCTGCTGCAGATCACTTGACATTGAGATCGATTTGAAGGGAATTGGGTGCCGTGAAGAACAGGGAGCAAGGAGAAACAACCTGGAGGTCTTCATGAATTGCTTGGTCTGGGATGATAAGGATTGATATCAACTTTTTGTTCTTTTTGTTTCGGTGTGGGTTGAAGAATTTATGAACTTCTTCAGAAATTTCTTGTTCCTTTTCGTTTGAATCGAGTTTAATAACTTTGGAAGAAGATTGCTTGAACCCTTTTTTTAAAATAAAATTTAGTATAAAAGGACAATTTTACCCTTTAAAATTCCGTCACGTGCACAGCACGTGCAAATTTTTAACGAAGTACTAACAGTAGACTGACAGAAGTATCACGTTGATATGAAATATAAAGTCCGGGTATCACATTGATAACGTTGTAAGTTTAGATATCATATTGAAAGTCTCCTAAGTGTCGAGACAGAGTTGGTGACTTTTTCCATTCTCCTATAACTTTTTTGGATGTATTACAATACGATTGTAATCGACTCTATTTGAGTCTTTCTATTATATGAAGATAATTCTCTTATTCAAAAAAAAAAATCAAAGCATACAACGAACAAAAAGAGGAAGAAAATGATTGATTTAATAAATCGAGGAATTATAAAAGGAGGGAAAAGTTGGCAAAATTGAAGGAAGATTTATGTTTAGGCGGGAAAAGTTAGATTAAATCATAAAAATGGCAGGCAAAACTTTTCATCTCCAAAATACCCTTGGAGTTAACAGAGAAAACGGAGAAAACAGACGGAATGACCAAAGTGATATACGGTGATATAGTTCGATGACCAAAGTGAAGTTTTTAAAAGTTGGATGACCAAGTGTCGAGCGAAACATAGTTCGATGACCAAAGTGATATTTCTGCCTTATGATTAATTTCGGATATTATTTTTGCTATGCGCGGATTCAGAATTTATACTCTACTTTATTTTCAAAATATCCGCCAAAGTGAAATGTTGGTTTATTATGGATTTTTCTCACTTATTCTTAGATTGAGAGAAAACTTGGTGTGCGGGGTCACGTCTTTGCACATTTGGATTCTTATCTCGTGAGAAGTGTGGGGAAGCTATACAGATTTATTGGTTTTCGACGATTTTCTTCCTCACCATACGCGGGTCATGTGATCAGGTCTCCTCCTCGCTTACTTTGTGTTTATGAGTGGCAGTTGAGGTAGCCTTTCTCCTCCTCACGTGGGTGGCAGTCGAGGTATTGTTCTCCTCCTCGCACAATCTATGTGTGAGTGGAAGTAGAGGTTATTAGTTCTCATCCTCGCACAATCTATGTGTGAGTGGCAGTCGAGGGTAGGTAGAGCCTGAGAGGCTCCATTCCCGTATGGTGAACTCTCTTCCCCGTATCCTTTTATTGTTGTTTTTGACTAGCGGGGCTAGTCTTATTTCCGTTTAACCAGCGGGGCTGGTCCTATTTCTCGAGCATCGGAATTTCAATTCCTCTTTGTGGTTATTTGTGACTAGCCCCATTTCTTGAGCGGAGCTTCTCGTGGTTTGTTTTCTTAATTATTGCATGCATCGAAAGTTTTTAATGAAATAATTGTGGGAAAGTATAAAAATCCATTTTGTTAAAATTGTTTATTTTTATCCACTCACGCTAACGTTTTTATATACTTTTCCCCTGGGCCCTTCGGTTTCAAATGCCCAGATTGCAGTATTGCTGCTCGGCGTAGGCGAGTGAGCCATAATGACCGCACCTGCTTTCGCCATCACATCCTGTAGGTTACCTGTTTAGCCTACTGCATTCCTTGTCCATTTACATTCCTAGAATGCTCTGATTACTATGAGATTTGTGACCCAAACTTGTACGAATTATATTTGAGGTCTATGACCTAACTTTGGTGATTGTGGTATCTTTTACCTTTTGGAGATTATGTTATGATATTATTATCTTTGAGATGGGATTGGTTGAATTATGGGAGCAGGGTGGCTCCAGGAGTTGTGGTTGGATTATTAGAAGTGAATTTTGGTTTTCCGCAGGTTTTTGGGTTGTCCATTTTTAGGGGAGGTTATGCCGAAATTTTTGGTAAACCTTCTTTAAAGGTGGGTCCCGCATGGCCACTTCGGATTCCAAGGTGGAATCCGGGGTGGGTCTTGTCAGTTGGTATCAGAGCACTAGGTTTCTAGATTCTGTAGACTTCCTTACTTCCTTGCTACTTTATATGCCAAATGACGCCTAGTACCTCCCTAGTGATGGCCCGACCGCGGCGGATCCCATCGTGTGCTATTTGGTACTAGTGTGTTATTATGCATGTAAAGTAGATACCTTGTTGTACTGATCCTTGAACTTCTTAAATACTCTTTCTTCAAGTACTATGGCTCGTAATTGCCGAGCACGTGAGAGAACTCTGGTTGGGGAAGATGAGCCGATACCAAGGGGGTTTGCGGATACTTTTGGACAGTTCTTTCTGCAGATTGCCGCAGCGCTCCCCGGGTAACGTACCGACTATAATGTGGAGCGTGCTAGGAGGCATGGGGTTCAGACTTTTTCTTCTGCCGCCTCACCTGTAGAGGCTCAGCGGTGGATTGACAGGATGGAGAGAGTTTTCTCCCAGATGGATCTTCCAGAGGACAGGAAAGTGAATTTGGCAGTACAGTTTCTTGAGGATACCGCCTGGCATTGGTGGATTGATGTTGTCAATGACCCTGCAAATGCCGGCCCGATGATATGGGATATGTTCAAGACCCATTTCTATGGACGGTACTTTAGTGATGCAGGACCAGTTCTTGAGCTTGGTGAAGAGGGATGATCAGTTAGTGTTGGAGTTTGAGCATGAGTTTCTCTCCTTGGCTCACCACGTGCCGGATTTGGTTCGCACTGAGCAAAGTAAGATTCGTAGAGTTGTCTTGGGACTTGAAGGAAAGTTTAAGGATAAGATGTTAGGCACACCGTACCGGAGCTTTACTGAGGCAGTATCTTATGCCATGGACATTGAGTCGGACTCACCTGCTGGATTTCACCATAGGGATCCTGGTGGCCCTAGCTAGGGTCCTTCTAAGAGGGCTACTTCCACATCTGGTTCTGGATCTTCAGTTGGTAGTGGAAAGAGCAGTGGTTCCAGTTCGAGGTCCCGTACTAGATTCAGGGTACGTGACAGGAGATTCTCTCGGGGTCAGTCTAGTGGATGACAGTTTGGGCAGCTTGAGAGGTCCCAGAGTTATCATGGTGGTTCTAGTGGGGCTTTGGCTAGCCAGCCAGCTCAGTTTGGGCAGTATCAGACAGCGGGATGTTTTATTTGTGGTCAGTAGGATCACTTTAGGAGGGACTGCCCCCTTGCTACTCAGGGAGCCAGATCTACCCCCACTCAGACTGTTGGTCAGTCCTCTGCTGACGGTTCTACTAGCAGCGCCCGCATCAGCTCGGTAGGCCGAGCTAGTTCTCAGCAAGGCAGGGCTCAGCGAGGTCATCCTGTAACACATGCTAGATTGCACACCATGACCCAGCAGGAAGGTCGTGATTCACCGAAAGTTATCGTTGGTACGTTGTTTATCTTTAATCAACCTGCTTTCACCTTAATTGATCCCGGTGCGACGCACTCTTTTATGTCAAGTAGATTCGCATGTTTTGCAAATGTGCCGTCATCACTCCTTATTGGCGAGTGGTATGTTTCTTTACCTGCGGGAGGAGCACTTAAAATAGATTGGGTTTTTAATGGTTGTGGTGTATTGGTTGACGGTTTTTTCCTGGAGGCCAACCTAATTCCTCTAGATCTTGTTGAGTTTGATGTAATTCTGGGGATGGACTTTCTGGAGACACATGGTGCATTGGTTGATTGTTTCCGCAAGGAAGTAGTGTTTCGAAGTCCAGGAAAACCGGAAATCACTTTCCGTGGTGAGCAGAACATTCTCTTCTCTTGCCTGATTTCGGCCATTACAGCTGAAAAGCTTTTGAATAAAGGTTGTCAGGCTTATTTGGCACACATTGTGGATACAAAGAGGGAGGTGTTGAATATTGAGGATATTCCTGTGGTCAGGAAGTTTCCGGATGTATTTCCTGATGAACTACCTGGTTTGCCTCCAGAATGACCCCAGCTGAGTTAAAAGAGTTAAAGACCCAGTTACAGGAGTTGTTGGATAAAGGTTTCATTCGGCCAAGTGTGTCCCCTTGGGGTGCTCCGGTGGTTTTTGTTAAGAAGAAGGATGGCACTTTGAGATTGTGTATTGATTATAGAAAATTGAATAAGGTCACAGTGAAGCACAAGTATCCATTACCACGGATTGATGATTTATTTGATCAATTGCGGGGTGCCAAAGTCTTTTCTAAGATTGTTTTGAGGACAGGTTATCACCAGTTACAGATAAGAGAGTCTGATGTACCTAAGACTGCATTCCGATCACGTTATGGTCACTACGAGTTTGTGGTGATGCCTTTTGGATTAACCAATGCTCCTGCAGCCTTTATGGATCTCACGAATCGAGTATTCCGCCCATACTTAGACCATTTTGTGATTTGTTTATTGATGACATTCTGGTTTACTCCAAGAGTGATGAGCTTCATATTAAGCATTTGAAGCTAGTACTTCGGACTTTGAGGGAGGCTAGGCTATATGTCAAGTTAAGTAAGTGTGAATTCTGGCTTAACAGCATAGGATTCTTGGGTCATGTGGTGTCAGCTGAAGGTATTAGTGTGGATCCTCAAAAGGTAGAAGCGGTTTTGAATTGGGGAAGACCCACCACCATGACGGAAATTCGTAGTTTCCTGGGTTTGGCAGGTTATTATCGGCGATTCGTTTAGGATTTCTCTAAACTTGCGGCCCCCCCTCTCACGAAATTGACCAGGAAGGGTGCTAAATTTTTTTGGTCGGAGGAGTGTGAACAAAGTTTCCAAGAACTTAAAGGACGTTTAACTCGTGCCCCAGTTCTGGCATTGCCTGATGATAGCTGGGAGTATGTGATTTACAGTGATGTCTCAAGACAAAGCTTAGGTTGTGTGTTGATGCAGCATGGAAATGTGATTGCCTATGCATCTAGTCAGCTGAAACCTCATGAAATGAACTATCCGACTCATGACCTTGAGCTCGCTGCTGTAGTACTTGCACTTAAGTTATGGAGACACTATCTTTATGGGGCACAATGCCAGATTTTCACGGATCATAAAAGTCTCCAGTATCTACTTAACCAAAAGGACTTAAATTTGAGGCAAAGGAGGTGGTTAGAGTTGATTAAGGACTATGATTGCACTATTAAGTACCATCCAGGAAGGGCCAATGTGGTAGCTGATGCACTTAGCCGAAAAGCCCTTTAGCTCTTTAGTCCATTTGAAGGCAGTTCGAGTTTCTTTACTTTATGAATTGCGATCTACGGGAGTTAATTTGACGATTGAGAATGAGTCTGGAGCATTGATAGCTAGCTTCCATGTGAGACCGAATCTCATTGATAAAGTGCGCGAGGCACAAGATGAAGATGAATATCTAAGACAATTAAAAGAAGCAGTGAGTAATGGCACTAGAACGGATTTTATTCTCAGAAGAGATGGAGCCTTAATGTTTGGAAATAGAATATGTGTACCTAATCTTCATGATATTAAACGAGAAATTTCGGATAAGGCTCATAGTTCTGCTTACGCTATGCATCCCGGCGGGACAAAAATGTACCGAACTTTAAAACCATATTATTGGTAGCGAAATATGAAGAGGGAAATTGCAGCGTATGTGAGTAGGTGCTTGGTGTTCCAACAGGTAAAAGCAGAAAGACAGAAACCTTTGAGATTGCTTCAGCCGTTGCCTATTCCGGAGTGGAAGTGGGAGCACATCACCATGGATTTGGTTTCGGGTCTTCCACGAACTCGCGATGGTCATGATATTATTTGGGTGATTGTGGATCGACTCACTAAGTCTGCTCATTTCTTACCTATCAACAAAACTTACGGGATGGACAAGCTGGCGGAACTTTATGTTAATGAAATCGTAAAACTTCATGGACCACCCGTTTCTACTGTCTCTGATCGAGATCCTCATTTCACCTCAAAATTTTGGAAGAGTTTGCATGAGGCTTTAGGTATGGGATTAAGTTTTAGCACGACATTTCATCCACAGACTGATGGGCAATCCGAGAGAACTATCCAAACTTTAGAAGACATGTTGAGATCATATGTTATGCAATTCAAAGGAAGTTGGGATAGCCATTTGTCATTGATTGAGTTCGCTTACAATAATAGTTATCATTCCAGTATTGACATGGCTCCTTACGAAGCTCTCTATGGAAGATAGTGCCGTACTCCCATGTGTTAGAATGAAGTGGGAGAAAGAAAGCTCATAGGCCTAGAGATTGCACGGATTGCCACTGAAAAAGTTATATTGATCAAGGAGAAACTCAGGGCAGCTCAAAGTAGACAAAAGAGTTATGCGGATAACCGCAGGAAAGACTTGGAGTTTCAAAAAGGTGAATGGGTATTCTTGAAATTGTCCCCTTGGAAGGGCGTTGTAAGATTTGGAAAGTGGGGGAAGCTCAGTCCTCAATATATTGGACCTTTTATGATTAAAGAGCGAGTTGGCCCAGTTGCTTACAAATTAATACTACCTCCGAGGTTATCAAAGATTCATGATGTCTTCCACGTGTCCCTGCTCCGCAAGTATATTGCTGATCCCTCTCATGTCTTAGAAGAACAACCCATTCATTTGAATGAGGACCTGACTTATGAAGAGAAACCGATCCAGATACTCGACAGAAGGGAGCGGGTCCTTAGAAACAAGACAATACCTTTAATTAAGGTACTGTGGAGTAATCATTTGGTGGAGGAAGCTACTTGGGAACCGGAAGATCTAATGAGACGGCAGTACCCCCATTTGTTCTGACAGGTATGTAAATTTCGAGGGCGAAATTTTTTTTTAGGGGGGGGGGGTGAATTGTTACACCCCACATCTGATTTACTCTTTTTACTGAGTTACACGAATCACTGTATGTTTTACCATTCGCGGTTATAGTTTTAACTTTTAGGGGGGTGGCTAGAAGTTGACTTTTTATGGGTTAACAATTTGAGAAAATTTCCTTCATCAAAATTGTAGAGGACGTTGAACCGAGCGCATGCATATGTGGTACGTAAAATTTGGAGTTCGTATGTGAAAGTTATAGCTTAAACTGTGGAAGTTACTGTTCATGGTAATAAAATATATATGGAAAGTTACCACTGTAGGTTTCCATTTTCGGAAACCCACGGTAACTCTCCCTCTCTTCTCCCCCGACTCCTTCCTCTTCGGCCCGAGTTTGATCTCCTTCGATTTCTTCCTCCTCCGGCCGACCCACGACGAAATCCGGCTATCCCCAAGCTCGTCTCCTCCCCCTTAACCCATTTGTAGTGGTATTTTGTGAAGATTTGACCGGAGGAGCTCGATTTCGAGCCGGGAAGGTAACTGTAGCAGTTTGTGATTTGCCGATTTCCTGCGATTCCGGCCATCTCCGGTCACCAAACCGGCGTCGAAGGTCGGGTTTTTGCTGGAGATCATTTCCCCTAAGGTCTTACTTTCCAATTTGAAGTGTGGAGGTCGAATCGATCAAACCCGATCCTAGGGTTCTTGAACTTTTCTGGAAATTTTTCACCTGCTAAATTGGAGCTCTTCCAGGTAAAATTGGAACTTGCTGTAGTTAAGAAAGAGATTGGGTCTGTTGAGTAGGTGGTGTTGCCAAAATTTGGTGGCCATTGGTGGTGGTTGCCGGTGGCGCGTAGAGTTGTGCCTTAATTATAGTTTTAGTTCCATAAATCCTTTAATGGTTGTAGAACGTCATACATGAAGTTTGGTGGAAATTGGAGGCATTACGATTGAGCATAAATTGTCGATTAAAGATGTATGTGAATTCGATAACCTATTTTCTTTCGAATTCACTTTAGAATTTGTCTATCGATAAATGAATTTTATTGGGGAATTACGGATGGATTTTGTGGAGAGTTGAGGAGTTGGATTTTGGAAGGGGGATGTTTTGAATTTCCATTTCTAAGTATTGTAAAGTTAAATTTCCGTCCTGTAAAATATATATTTATGAGTGCTATTCGTACAGGACGAGAGGAGTCTCCATACGAGGAAAATCATGAGCGACGTCAGGATTGACCGCATACTGTGAGTGGACTTTTATTTTCAAAGAATGATGCATGCATTTATTTAATTGCTTCCGAATGATAAATTGCTTATCGTATTATGTTTTCGAATTTATGATTAATTTCGGATATTATTTTTGCAATGCGCGGATTCAGAATTTATACTCTACTTTATTTTCAAAATATCCGCCAAAGTGAAATGTTGGTTTATTATGGATTTTTCTCACTTACTTATTCTTAGATTGAGAGAAAACTTGGTGTGCAGGGTCACGTCTTTGCACATTTGGATTCTTATCTCATGAGAAGTGTGGGGAAGCTATACGGATTTATTGGTTTTCGACGATTTTCTTCCTCACCATACGCGGGTCATGTGATCAGGTCTCCTCCTCACTTACTTTGTGTTTGTGAGTGGCAGTTGTGGTAGCCTTTCTCCTCCTCACGTGGGTGGCAGTCGAGGTATTGTTCTCCTCCTCGCACAATCTATGTGTGAGTGGCAGTCGAGGGTAGGTAGAGCCTGAGAGGCTCCATTCCCGTATGGTGAACTCTCTTCCCCGTATCCTTTTATTGTTGTTTTTGACTAGCGGGGCTAGTCCGATTTCCGTTTAACCAGCGGGGCTTGTCCTATTTCTCGAGCATCGGAATTTCAATTCCTCTTTGTGCTTATTTGTGACTAGCCCCATTTCTTGAGCGGAGCTTCTCGTGGTTTGTTTTCTTAATTATTGCATGCATCGAAAGTTTTTAATGAAATAATTGTGGGAAAGTATAAATATCCATTTTGTTAAAATTGTTTATTTTTGTCCACTCATGCTAACGTTTTTTTATACTTTTCCCTTGGGCCCTTCGGTTTCAAATGCCCAGATTGCAGTATTGCTGCTCGGCGTAGGCGAGTGAGCCATAATGACCGCACCTGCTTTCGCCATCACATCCTGTAGGTTACCTGTTTAGCCTACTGCATTCCTTGTCCATTTACATTCCTAGAATGCTCTGATTACTATGAGATTTGTGACCCAAACTTGTACGAATTATATTTGAGGTCTATGACCTAACTTTGGTGATTGTGGTATCTTTTACCTTTTGGAGATTATGTTATGATATTATTATCTTTGAGATGGGATTGGTTGAATTATGGGAGCAGGGTGGCTCCAGGAGTTGTGGTTGGATTATTAGAAGTGAATTTTGGTTTTCCGCAGGTTTTTGGGTTGTCCATTTTTAGGGGAGGTTATGCCAAAAATTTTGCTAAACCTTCTTTAAAGGTGGGTCCCGCAGGGCCACTTCGGATTCCAAGGTGGAATCCGGGGTGGGTCTTGTCAGGGGGGGGGGAGACGTTAAGCCTGAATCCTATATTACAATTAGCATAAAATGATTATCCTGAAATAATATTAGAACTCTCCACAAAATCTATGTATTCTAACAAGCACCAATTAGCAAAGAGTGCACGAAATGCTACTTCATTTGCTTTGACATAGCGGTGAGATACCCGAAAGATTACTCTATAATAAAGAAGCATCATTACAAGTAGCACTGCTTTCCCACTATGTTGCCGCACATAAATAAATCCGGCGGCACTCAATTTCATCCTGCCACTAAGAGGTTGCGTCCATTTGATCAAGCAAATAACTCACTGTCTCTCTAGGATAGACAAGGCACACTGAGTGTGCATACCGGGACAAAGCCCACTTCGTCCAACCTAAGCATAATAGGATATTATTGCTGGCATAAAGCCATAACTTACTATAAGTAAAAGATAACAAAACATAATAGAAAAATAACATGGGCCCAAATCCAAAACCCAGGCCCAATAACTACCAAGCCCAAGTCTATGGTGTCCAACGTGAGTTTTGCTCCACCACCAACCTGCCTGCAAATCCCATATCGTCCCACCACCGGTAGCATCATCTACGTCCCCTGCTTTGCGCCGAGATCCCTCCATCCCACAATCATTCTCAATCCGCCAGCTAGGAATGCCATCCTTGCCACCATCCCCCATCCTCATATCAGACCCTATCAACCCAAACTAGATCGTTGTCTTGTGATCTGATCTACGCACAACAAATCCTGACGGTGTCGCCATACGCTCATCACCATTTGGCGACCTCACATCATGCTCCACCCAATCAGTCCACCTACCGGACTCCGATCTCCACATCGCCATCCACCCCTTCCTGTCCCCGACAAAAAACCCACGCATTCTGACCAACGAAACATCTCCAACGCTACCATTACATCGACTGGGCGAATCACCGGACACATGGTCCCCTTTGGCCTATCCGACGAGGCCGCTGTAAGGGCCTGCCGTCGGACAGGGCATCAGCCTTTTCTGTAGAGACCTAGATGAGCGGCGCTCTAGGTCAAGGAAAAGAGAGAATTTCACTTTTTTACTGAAATAATTTGATCTTTCCATTCATCACATTTCAACATATCTAAAGTTTGAACCTTCCGGTCAGTGATGTGAATTTGCATGAAGATTCCAAGTTGACGGTGACATCTTTCAAGTCTTCCTGTCAGCAGTCTACCAATCGGCAATGTAAATTCGAAGTTTCTTTTCTTTTTTTGCTTTCTATTTTCGGCTGTTCTTTCTTTTCTTTTGATTTCTTTAGTCTTGCTTGTTTTGGAAATTGACTATGTAAACCATGCTTTGGGCTGTGTCCCTTGTACTGTTGTTTGGCCATATGCCTACCCTTCGACCAAACAAAAAAAAAATTAACAATGGCAAATGGTTGCTGTCTAACTTATTGTAGTGGTGAATTCTAGAATCCTGATAAAAAAGTGCGAATTGAATGGATAAAAGAGTAAAATCAATATAAAGGGGAAAAGAAATATAAGCTAGAAATTGGAATAAAGATCCTGTATAGTTGATTGTAATCTTATAACACATCTTTTAGTCAATATCTATGTTACGTCCTGGATTGCAAGCTACTGGTTTAATAGTATTTCGGATGGTAAATGATATTTATTATTACTTTCGGCTTCGTTTCTACTTTTTAGGGGGTTCTAAAAGATTACTTTTTATTCGGATCAAAATTTGAGAAAATTTTCTTCAGGAAATTCGTAAAGGACATTAAACCGAACGCGTGCATATGTGGTACGTTAAAATCGGAGTTCGTATGCTAAATTTATGGCCAAAATACTAAAATTACTGTTTATAGTAATTTCTATAAATACCACGGGTTGCTGTGGTAACTCGGGTTTCTCTCTCTCCTCCCTCTTTCTCTCTCCCTCTCCGACCCCTCTTCACCTTCTTCCGGCCATAACTCCTTCGTCTGGCCACAGATTTTGACTCATAAGCTATCGTTGGAAAGCTCTCTTCCTTCTCCTAATTTCTGGGTTGGTTTGGTAGCTTAATTTGAACTGTGGAAGGTGCGGTAAGAAGATGAAGAGGGCGGTGTTGCTGTTTTCTTGGGTTTTTGGTCCAAACTTGAGTTTCCGGCTACCTCCAGCTACCATTTTTATTGAGTCTTGGAGCTCTTGGATCACACAACCATCTCTCAAAGTTTATTGGTCAGATTATAAGTGTGGAGCACAAAAATCGAATGTTTGAATTTCTGGGTACTATTTGGAAATCGGGTTTTACTGTTTCAGCTTCGTTTAGGCTATTTTCATGTGTTTTCTGACCTTGTGGTAGTTGAGAAAGATGTTTGGATGGTTGAGACGAAGCTGCTGCTAAAATTTGGTGGCCGGAGGTGGAGGCTGCCGAAACGTGAACAATGATTTCCGGTGCGTGAACAACTATTTAATTTATGTTTTTAGCTAGATTAATTTCTTGTGAGTTATAGATTTTATAAATGTGATTTTGGTGAAGATTGGAGGAGTTTTTAATCGATTATGATTTTTTAAAAAATTTAGAGTTTTGGTTATTTATTTACGAGAATCCGACCATCAGATTTCTTTCAAATCTGCCCTAGAAGTTGTAAATTAATGAAATGGTGTTAGTGGTAAAGTTTGGGTTGAATCGGATAAGGAAATGGAGATGTTGACTTAAGAGAATTGATTTTGGAATCGTATTTAATTGCCGAATTGTTATTCACGGAATATAATTGTGTACAGGGCGCTACACCGAGTTACCACTTGACGAAGAAATCCGTATGCGTGGTCGCCAAAATAGTATTGTGAGTGCACTTTTGTTTTAAATAATGATGCATGCAATTATTTTGCTGAAATGATGATTTGTTGATTTATTTATTTTATCATTTTATTTATCGAGCATAATATTTTGATTTGAATTATAATTTTGGCATTGTTTTCACTATGAATTTCGAATATGAAATTATTATGCTCGGATTTGGATTTATGAATTGATTTTCGGAGATTAATTATGATTGATCTCAATTTTGTTTTGGGAAATTCATTTTGAGATATCTAATGGATTTGTTTATATTGTTGATTTACAAAGATTATGATTTATCTCGATTTTCATTTTGGTTTATGATTCATGTTGATTTTCAACGAATTATTTTCTGAAGTGATTTCCGGAATTAAATATCATTTTCATTTGTCGATTTTGAGTTCCCAAAGGATCTTCGAAGATGGGATTTTTATTGGGATTCATGGATTTACTTCAACCTCGCATATTGGTTTATGAATTTGAGAATATTTTGGCGTGCGGGATCACATCATTGGAATATACTTATTTTTCCTGTGAGATATTGGGGAAGCTTTATGGATTTATAGATTTACTGGTTTTCGATTGTTTTTCCTCACCATACTAGGGTCGTTTGGTTAGTGTCTCCTCCTCACTTACTTTGTGTTTGTGAGTGGCAGTCGAGGATTCTCCTCCTCACGTGAGTGGTAGTCGAGGTTATTAGTTCTCCTCCTCACACAATCTATGTGTGAGTGGCAGTCGAGGGTAGGTAGAGCCTAAGGGGCTCATTTACCAGTATGGTGATATTTTTTGCCCATATCCTATTATTTCTAGACTAGCGAGGCTAGTCCCAATTTCTCTTAACCAGCAGGACTAATATAATTTCATGAGATTTTGAGTTTAAAGAAAAATGTTTTATAAACGTTGCATGCATCGAGGTTTTATAAGTTTAAATATGTGGGAAAGTATTCAAGTTTGCTTTTTTTAAATTATCTCTATTATTTATTTTTGTCCACTCACACTAACGTGTTTTTTCAATTACTTTCCCCTAGGCCCTTCGGTTTCAAATGCCCAATTTGTAGGCTAGATTAGTTGAGGTCGAGCGTACATGGAGTTGAGGCATAACCAACAACACAGCTTCCGAATATCTATTTTGTCCATGTTTTCCTTGTTTACCTTTTATATTAGAATTGCTCTGATATCCTGTGGGATGAATGTTATTAGATTGAGATTTGCACTTGTGAAATGAGAGATGTTGAGATTTGGGGAGCATGGTGGCTCCAAGAGAATAAGGATGGATGGTTTAGAAGTGTAAATGTCTTTCTACAGGCTTTGAGTAGTCCCTTTTTTGGGGAAGTTATGCCAAATGTTTTGTAGAATTTCTTCTAAGGTGGGCATCGCAGGGCCACTTCGGATTCAGGGTGAAATCTGAGGCGGTTCCTGTCAATTTATATTGTCGATACAAGAGGAAGGGGAGGAGAAGTTCAGGTACAACAACCTGCCCCAAGAAAATTAGGCTGCTGCTGCTACCTTCTAAAAGTCGACTAAAACACAACATATGTAAAGAATGAAAGAAGTCCTGGTGTGGCAAGAGAACAAATTAATCACTTCTCATTTGGCAACACTAGACGATCTTGACCTTCGACCAGCTTTGTAGATCGAATCACATCTCCAATTTTTATATGTGAAACAACATCTTTCCCAACTATTGCGTATCTGCATATTAAAAATTGTATATAATGAGTTAAAAGGAAAACCGGGAATTTCTTTATCGAATACCCAAGTTATTTACCCACAAGAAATTTAGGAGTCAAGATACATTACCCAAAAACTGAAAATTCTCCTTCATCAAATGATAATCCTCCCAAGGCAGCCTATAGGATAAAGTTACATCATAATGTAGATGAAATCACTACCACAAAAGTGGACTAAGCCTACCATTGTTTAGGCACGAATCGGCTAATGGTGTCTATGGGAGATATCCAACCCAAATGTGTACTTGCATGGTCTCACTATTCACTATGCCAAAAAGACCATCAGACGACACACTTCAGACGACATAAGTATTGTTTTATGCTGTCTGAGTTTTTCAGAGGACATAATTTTTTTTTTGTCGTTTGAATATAAACTAAAACTATACTGGTTTAATTTGGAAAAATGGTGAGCATTCAAACAACACATTTATGTAGTTGTAGAAGGTGGTGATTTCCTATCTCAAATTTGGAGGGATATCCAAAAGTTGATTTGAGTCTTTTCGCTCTCAAATAGCCACGCCCTAGTTGACTGAAAAATGTTGTGACATTTAGACAACATTTAAATGTTGTTTGAATGTGGGGCTTATTTTAAAATTTCCCAAGTTATTTTGACTTGTGCTATTTGACATATCTAGGTCCCTTGCAATTAGGTCATTTTCTATCATTCTTCACTCGATCAATCCGCTCTCTCATCTTGTTAACATTTGGATCCGTAGGGATCTAATTAACGATAAGTAAAGAGAGAGAGAGACACACACACACACACACACACACACACACACACACACACACAATAAGTATAGTGGTTCGTCTCCCGCCTTAGCGGGAGACTACGTCCACTTGAATGTTGTACTAGTGTGTTGAGCCTTGTAGCCCAAGTGGATTACAATGTGTGTAATGGAGTGGTTTGAGTTATGGGAGGAGGCATTCCTTTTATAGGTGAAGGAAACCATCTCCTTTATATTTTCTTAGATGTGGGATGTAGAAATCACTATTCTATTCTAGAAAGCATGTTTGTGAAGGCAAATTAGCAAGGCCGGAAAGGTGGCTTCCCGTCGACGTATTTGCCACTTCCGGATACCATGGCGAGCTTGAACATAGGGCTACAAGATGCAAGTAGCGGTTGGATCCCATGAGGGTGTTGTTTATGCTTGGTGAGATAGTAAACTAGCCTTGCTAGTAGAGGTATCTACAAGTCCCTGAAGTCCCCGAGTAAGAGGAGCTTCTTGGTTGGTGAGTTATAATCATGAAGTCATCAAGCATAAACATTGTCCGAGAGGTGCCTAGCCCCTACAAGTCCCCGAACTCCGTAAGCAAGAAGGGGCTCTTTTAACCTACACAATGAGAAAAAAATGCACATATGTAGAATGCTTGTTGTATTGGTTACTGTTCATATTAATGGAATGCGAAAAGAATTCGATTTGTTGCAAGCAACAAATTGTAAAGGAATTCAATATTCCATTAATGTGTATGAACATGTAAAATATTGGTGGTTGTATATGTGGATCTCATGGCATTATAACACGCATAATAGATAATGGCAAGTGTAATGGGTGTCCATAGAAAATTGTGGGAGTAGTCCCGATGACATCGTATGAAGCGTTTGTGAACTTAAGGCTTAAGTAAAGCATGTTGGACATGATCGAGCAAGTTGGGTGTAGTTGAGTGTGTAGACGCTGTGCGAGCATGCATGGCATGGCCCAAGCTCAAGTCGTGGCCATACTCGATACCCAAGCGAGTCGCAACCCGAGCAAGTCGTTTATCCGAGCATGTTGAACTAAGTCGTAAGTGTCACAAGCTTCTAGATGAATGTCACATGTTTATTTAATTGAGTTGCAATTAAAATAGAAGCATGGCATATGTATATAGCATATACTTGTAGTAAATTCGCTAATAACATTTTGTAGGCATGCGTAAGGGTCATGGAGACATGCATAGCCATGGCAAAGGCTCTAATTGCAAGAGCGTAAGAGATAAGATATAGTGATTTATCTTATGCCAATTTGGAGGCTAGCAGAGTTGGCCGAGCATGACGGTCCATTGCTTGCTTGTGACAGATAAAGTACTCCGATAATGTCCGTCAACTTGTAGTTGTGCTTGAATGCTTGATAGAAATAGTTGAATTTCCTTGAAAAAATAGATGATTAATATGTGGATTTGTAAAATCGACATCACTAATTGGCATATATCAATATAGACATTGAAGTAGGCTGAAAGTTATAACATTATCATGATGTGTACTTTCACTACAGAGAGCCGTGGAAGTATGAAAGACAAGGTGTTTAATTTGAGCACCGTATACGCACTCACCTAAGCTTTGAGATAAACCCATTAATTAAAGATGGGTATGCCTAAATCAGTTCATTTGGATTTAGGCAGATATGCATGGTTGACTTCCTCAGCTAGTTCATATGTGTGTAATGTTCTGTTAACCAAACTGAATCATGCATATTAATTATCACATGCAATTGGACTTATGACACAATAGTCATCAAGTGGTGGCATATATTCACAGTTCTTACGTAGGCATAATTGGTAAAGGAATGAGACAGTGGTAGATGAGTATGTGTCTATAGTTGATAACAGTGGTACATGTAGCCAATACATATACCTAACGTTAGGTGTAAATGTGCAATCATGTATATCACAGCTAGCATGCATGAGCGGTTAGCTGAACGCGTACGTACATAGCATTAAGTAGACAAGTCGTCCAATCAAATATGGGGGCATTAGTGTATATGATGAACATTTTAGTTCTGACCCGATTCTTGTTCACTGAAGAAATAAGCAAAGAGTATAGAAAACTTAGCTTATTGCCCAGGCTAGGATACAAAGGTGTTGGAGTCTTTGGCCAGCGGAGCAGACCTTGGGTGCGATAGGTGGCTGGAGGTGGGAGGACGTTCGGTCAGGGGTGTTGTCCAGCGGAGGTTTAGCTAGCGGAAGAGGCTCGGGCCAACGGTGTGGACCAGAGGTGAATGCTAAAGGTGAAGACCGGTAAATCTCGGGTGTGAAGACCAACAGAAGCTAACTAGCGGAGAAGTTCGGCGGGGCAGAGCGGAGCTTTTGGCCAGCGGATGTTTTTCCGATGGAGGATGACTCGGTCAGCGGAGAAGCTTTTGGCTAGCTATGTGGTCAGCGAGTATGTGCTCAGCGGGGGAAGAGTTTTGGTGGAGCGGAGCTCAGCTAGTGGAGCTCGTTGATGGAGCTTTGGTCGGCGGAGGAGAAGCTCCGCGGTGAACAGTCAGTGGTGGTTCCTGGCGGGGCAGCGGAGCTTGCCAAAGGAGGATGGCTGTGAAGGCTCATAGTGGTGTTGTGGCTGGTGGTGCCCAGCGGTGTAAAGGCTTGTGTTGTGGTTGGTCAGCGGAGCAGAGCTTGCAGCAAGGCTTGGCTGAAGGCTGGCTCGCAGAAGACTCGCTGGCTGGAGACCCATCTGGAGGAAGACTCGTCGGCAGAGGACTGCTAAGGTAGCAGGAGCTGTGTTATGGCCAGCGGGGCGAAGCTTGTTTGGTCATGCCACTGGTTGGGAGCGATGCAACAATGAAGACGAGGCTTTGTTGAAGAGAATGGGTGTCGAGAGAATTATTCTGGGTGCCTAGAGTATTTGGCGATTGTTTTTGTTTTTGTTTTTTTGTTTTTTTTTGTGTAGGTCAGCTTTGACCTTTCTGAGATAGGCGTTGACTGTAGTTGACCAACACCATCAGCGTTGACTTAGCTTTGTTCGATGTTGACAGCTCATGATCAGCGTTGACCAGACCTGATTGACGTTGACCAAGCGTTGACTTGGTAGATGGCACAAGTTGCCGCTAAGAATATCAATTATATAACTCAAAGAAAGATATTATTTTGAGCTCGGTTAAGATGACTTAACTCAATGGTAAGTAACGAAGCCTTTGTGTTCGCTTCTCACAGACGGCACTAATGTTAACGTTTGGATCGGTGGGGATCTAATTTATGATAATTAAAGAGAGAGAGAGACACACAAACACAAGAAGTATAGTGGTTCGTCTCCCGCCTTAGCGTCAAACTACGTCCACTTGAATGTTTTACAAGTGTGTTGAGCCTTGCGGCCCAAGTAGATTACAAAGTGTGTACTAGAGTGGTTTGAGTTGTGGGAGGAGGCATTCCTTTTATAGGTGAAGGAAGCCATCTCATTTACATTTTCTTAGATGTGGGATGTAGAAATCATTATTCTAGTCTAGAAAGCATGTTTGTGAAGGCAACTTGGCAAGGCCGGAAAGGTGGCTTCCCGGCGACGTATTTGCCACTTACGGATACCGTGGCGTAGCTTGAACATAGGGCTACAAGATGGAAGTAGCTGTTGGATCCCATGAAGGTGTTGTTTATGCTTGGTGAGGTAGTAAACTATCTTGCTAGTAGAGGTATCTACACATCTTGACGAAAAACAGGCAAAAACTCAAACACCAGGCTCGCTATCTCGTTTTCACTTAGCTCTCTCAGCTTTCTCAGATCTCAGTTCTCTCTCAGCTGATTTTGATTAGGTTCTTTTCTATTTGGGGATGGGGTGCCTTTTATCCTCATCAAAATAATGAACACCGTTCAGGGTTCAGGTTAATGAAAACCCAGACCTCTCTCTCTCTCTCTCAGCCTTCTTGACAGTCAACTGTGGCGAAACAGTGGGATTCAGTGACTCTGCTTGGTGTCTCCTTGAATCTGAAGCCAATCACTCGGTGAGTCTTCGTCGTCTCTCTCTCAATCTCTCCTGGACGGTCGCCGGCACTAGCCCTCTCCCTTTGTCCTCGAAGCTCGACTGCACCGACCCTCTTGCCTCGAATTAGATCATATGCTAGTTTGATTTGGTCGTTTAAGCTTTGTTTTCGAGAAAGGTGTTGGCTTTAGTGAATTTTTCTGGGATTTATATGATCTGGGTTTCGTTCAATTTGGTTTTCATTGGGTTTTTAATGCATGTGTTTTGTTTCTGAATAGATGAAATTGGTAAGTTTAATTGAAACACGGTTCTTTTGCATATCTATACCTTCAGATTCTTCACCCAGAAGACCCTGTGTTGGTGGGTTTCGGGAGGGTGAGGATTGCGGGTATGCACTTTTCTCTTGCCATGGTTTTTGTTAGTTGTCGTTTTTGTTGATTGGGTGTTTTACAGTTTCCGTGTGACTCTCTGTTTCCTTTCATATATGTTTAGAGATTTTATATATTTCATAAAAGTGATGGATTAGCTGCTTTATGATATTATCAAATTCGATGATCTAGTCTGCAACATTTTGGGTAGTACAAAAAGATCATGCTTTTTTCAATAGATATAAGTTGATTCTTTTTTTTTTCTTTCTATTATTGGTCTCTGGTGGCTAAAAATTTTATTTTTGTAGTCCAAAATATACTAAAGTTCCATTCTTTACAATCAGCAGCAAGACAGAACCTATGTATATTACATTTGAGAAAACTTAGGCAGGAGAGTTGTGAATTACATAAGCATTAATAACCTAAAGTACATAACATTTAGGTTTCAAATCATTGCTGGAATGCTCACATTTGAGCTTATGAGTTATTCATGAATTTGCTTTTTGTTACAGGAAGGATGAGACTTGGGTGAGCCAGACAGAATTGTCAGGAAACTGCTGCAGCCTAGGGTCTATCTCAAATTGATTAATTTGGGTCTTGAGGGTAACCAATCACTTTACCCTATTCTAGAATTGTGTACAATGAAAGTTGTTTACTTTAATTTTGATACTTCATAATTTCTGCTAAAACCGAATGATTAGTAACATTCTAAGGATTATGGCACCAAATGCATGAAGATTGCTGATGGAAAATGATACTTAAAGCTACTATATATGTAGTGGCCTTCATCCCTGTTAGATTCAGCCCCTCAGTTCGATTCAGAGTTTTCATGCAGATCAAGAAGAAAGAGATCCAAGATTTCAGAACCCACCCATCTTTTTGAACGAAGTTTATGAAAGAGGTGAAATACTACTTCTTTGAGTCTTTCATTTGTATCATTCTAAATAGGAAAACTCTTTTGCTTCTTCATCTGGTCAGTATAATAGGAAATATTGTTTGCTTATCATCTTTTAGTAGCACATAATGAATTCTATTGTTCTTTTGGATGATTTCTCTGTATGTTTCTTACAATAGTTTGGAACTTGATTATCACCTTTACTGTAGTTGACTAAAGGCAACTGGACAAAGACAAAAGATGTATGGCAGTTGAGATTTCAGTTTCTTTCATCTCATCATTATAACTATTCAAGGTTCTGATCCTCACAATGATACTGAAATTTACTATTGCAGGCATAAATTTCTAGGTACTGACAATTCAAAACATTCAGAATAAGTTTCAATTTTTCAGATCAGTTTGTCTTTACCAACAAGCTGATTTCGATTACAGTTTCATCCATCTTTTTTGGCAATTTACAATTTTACCATGTACCCTCAATATACAATCCAAAGAACCAAGTCTCTACCTCTTTCGGGAAGCATCGGTCAAAGTCGACTTCAACTGCTGCACTATTGCAGAAATCTAACATCAACATCAATCGAGAGAGAGACTGGGTAAACTTTCGCTTTCTATTATCCAATTTGAAACTGAAATATATTTGAAAACAGAAACCTGTTTATTTGTTTCCATAAAAAATGTTTCTTGGTTTTGTTAATTTCAGCAAATAAAACTAAATGGCCAGTAGGAGTATTATGATTAGGTTCGGTGTGTAAAGATAGGAACTTTCATATTCTTTGAAGCATTATGGAGTGTTTATAGAATTGAGTAGTTTCATTTTCATTTTGCATCCCTATATGCATAAGTTTTTGTTTTTTTTTTCTCTTTTACTAATGTTGGTATATAGAGTTTATTAGTCTCGGGTGTTTTGACTTTTCTACGTTTTGATTTCTTCAGTTGGGAGAACTACTCATTTCCACTTTTGACTGAATAGTGACAATTGTATACATTCTGCAAGTGGTCTGTGTTGGTGTATCTTCGTCTGAGATGTAATAATAAATTTATAATAGTTTTTGCTCTTTAGTTTCCAACAATGTAACCCTTATCATATATTGGTTTTGAGATTTATGCTTAATAATTGGTTTTAAACAGGGTGGATGCTTGGGCATATCGATGGACTCTGAGAGCAAAGAAAATGCAAGACCAGATGTTTCAATCATTGAATATAATGGTTTTAAAATAGGTGAGCCTTCTTATTTACAATTACATTACCTTTTCTAATGTGGTATTGCATTGCATATCTGATAGTCACAAGATTAGGGGGCCCTTTAGATTAAAAGGTTTGATCAAAATGAGATATGTAGCTTGAAATTGAGAGTTTTGCTACAATTGCTTGAATGTATACTGTGCTTTTGGTTGCATTGGTTGCGTCACTCCTTAGTCCTCAGTAGCTCATTGTTTTGTTTTTAAATGATAGTAATAAGCTTTTGGTGTTCCTGTTCTGTTTTTTGTTGAATAGGTCTAGCATAATAGTAGGTTCTACAATCTTCCAGGTCCTTAATCAAACAGATTTGGTTTATTGATTTTATTGGCTATATAAAATCACAGACTAGAATCAAGTATCAAGATTTGTGATTGAAAGTTTGAGACTTTAAGTTTGGAAATTCTCTGTAACCTAGTAGAAAAGTTTAGACTTGAATTTTATTGAAACTCTTTTTGCAGGCTTTCGTTTTTTATTTTCAACTTTAAGATCCTAAAAAAATATTTTAGTTTGCAGGATGATAATGAGTATTCCCTTTCAAAAATTTGGAGTAGAGACATACAGTGTTGAAAAGGGATTCACTCTCGGATTACACTTTTGCTCTGAATCCCTGTGTATAAAACCAACATCTCCAGCTGCTTTTCAATTCGAGAAGCCTCCATCAAAGTCAGCATCTGCTTTCCAATTCGAGAAGTCTCCATTAAAGCCTCCCTGGGTAAAATTTCCCTTTCATACAATCAATTGATTTCTATTACGAAATTATCTACCTTCGTCTTTCTACGTAGATTAATCAATTGATGTCGAAAACTTGGTTCCCTGTGATAATAGATTTTGCTGTTCATTCATTTGTTCTTTATTATTGGATGGGTTGACTTCTCATATAATTGCTAAAAGGGTCTTTGCTATTTGTTTTTACTGAGATTAGTCTGGAAAGGTATTGTATATGATGATACTAATATATTTTTTTGCTTTTAATTAGTAAGCTTTCAGTTCCTAATTGAAGAATAGTAGTGATATGAAACATGATTTGATTTGTATCAATGATAGTACTTAATTTGAATCCTTTCTTTAGAAGAGTTTACACCATATCTATCTAGCTATGTCAGCTAATAGTTTTAAGCTAGAATGTCATGCCTTATTGTAATAAAATGCAATCATTGTTTTTTGGTGTACTGGAAAGAAGCATGTTAATGTATGCAGAGAGTTAGTTCTATATGTTAGATCAGCTGTGCAACTTCTATAAACACAATCCTTAAACTTGCACTAGATAGTTTATACTAAACTCTAAACAACACAAAAGAAGCTTCAATGATCCAGCCTTCTTGATTAGTTGGTCAATGTTAATTCTCCTCATCATCACAAAAAACCTACCAATTACTACAAAATAAAATACATATGAATAACGTTGATGTTGGTTTGTGGACTTGTGGAATGAAAATTTAAAATTGGAATGTAGGTAATGTATCCAAATATGATGGAGTTCTTTGAGAGCCTTGGAGTTGATATGGAGACATGCAACATGTCCTTCTCAGTGAGTTTAGATAAAGGATAGGCATGTGAATGGGATAGTCGAAATAGTCTCTCAAGCTTGTTTGTAGAAAAGAAGAACTTGTTCAACCCATACTTCTGGAAAATGCTTCAAGAAATCACCAAGTTTGAACATGATTTGATCAGGTAAGCAACTTGAATGGTTTCTGAAATGCATGCCATGTCTCAAAATGTCCTATTGCAATGAGATGTCATATTGATGCCTCTATTTGATTCATAAGGATCTCTGGAAAGAAGCATACTTGAGTTCATAGTGGCTGATGGTATAGCAGAAAAATAAACATGAATTTGGAATATACTAGATAGTAATGTTTGTTTATTTATTTATTTAGGTTGGCTACCTAGCTATGATCTATTTGAGCTGTAAATTGATGGTGATGGAAATTGCCAGGTTCAATACCAGACATATATGTCACCTCAATTTATTTGTTTGCTTGGATTAAGTCAAACATACTACACCTATGATTTGTAATATACTTAGTCAACATGCTGCAGTTTCGAGCAATAGCTGATCAGTTTTTTGCAATCCAGATTACCATAAGCATGTTAGAAAGCAAGTATGACTGATCAAAGGCATCTACTTCATTCCTCATGATAGCTCTTTCCCCTGATAGGCATTTCTTTACCTTGCTTTAGTTACTATTAGGCAAAACTAATACAAGAATTTTCAAAACAAAATAAATAGTCTTTGTGAGCTTAAGAGTTTTACACTATGATGGAAGGAAAACATTTATCAGATATTCGAGTGTTTTTTCACTTATCTCAATGTTTACTTCGCTGCTAACATATCACTTTTAACTTGCTTTCAGACACTGCAATTTCTGAGTTGCTTTAATTTCACATTTACCACACATGTGATTTAACATATATCCATTATTTCATAAATTAGTGTTCAAGACAAGGAGCATCGAGTTCATGCAATTCTATCTTTCTCTTGCAACCTTCTTGATGAGTCTCTCTTTCCCTGCATACGGACTTTTCAGAGAAGATCCATTCATATATGTAAGTACACACACACACACACTAACGTGAAAATTTCAGTAGTTAAATTATTGCCTTAAGCAGCAAACACATCTCACTTTTATTTATTTCTTGGCAACAGTTTACATTTCAATGGGAAAAATAAATATACATTTACAGTTCATCATACCTCTTCTAATAACATATCTGATTCACATTTTCTACAAGTCTGCTTCTCTAGTTGATTATCAAGGTTTGACATGCAAATCTATGAATGTCAAGCAGCTTGAGAGCATATTGTGATCCATTTCAACTTCCACTGTCAGACACCCTATCCACAGCAAAGCGTGGGCACGCTTTCTAGTCACTATTACACAATGGAGAATGTTGATGTTGTCTGGGCAGAGTGGGCAAAGTATGTTCTTAAGTTCAAAGATAACTAGTGTGTAGGTTAACTAGTAGTTGGAGATATGTAACATCAACTTTTGGACATGCATAGTTGATATATATATTAGGCCAGATTTTGATTGCAGTACTGCTAGTTATTTTGCTATGTTGTTTAGTTGGTTGCCCAGATTGTGTAGTGCTTCTGCTTTATTAGCAAGTAGTACTACATGCATATATTTTGCTGGCTACCCAGATTAGTAGATATGGGCCATGTAGAACTGATGCTGATGATTAGGTTTGTGTACATGAGACACTAGTGGATTAATGGAAGGGGTAAAATCCTCATATAGTACCCGAATGATCACGAAATGCACTTTTTGGTTCCTACAAATTTTCAGGGAGTCCAGTGGTACCTGTACTATCCCTCTGTTAGCCCTTATAGTACCTCTGTCTATTATTTCGTAAAAAATGCCTACGTGGTGGACATGTGACACTCATGTGAGTAAAATAACAAAGGTAAAATAGTATTTTCATTCATATTTAGAATTATAGAATTTAATATATTGAATATCTATAATTAAAAAATATTTTGATACATAAAAAAAAAACCCAATTTATTGTTCACTATTATTGGGATATTTGGGTCAATTAATTTAAGTTCTTTTAGTTTTTTTTATTGTATGAAAATTGAATATATTGTTATAAATATTATATAAATGTGGTTGTCCACTGTAAATACTCATTAGTTAGGTCCTTATGATGTAAACACTACTCCTATATAAAGGGGTCTAATGAGAATGAAATAGACACTTCTACCTCCTCCATACTCTGTTTCTCTCTTCTATCTCTAAATTTTTCTCTAGTTTATAACACGTTATCAACACGAATTTGCTCTTATTTTTCTTCTTCTTCTTCTCTGAACTCCATGATGATCCACAAGCCTTATGGTGCAACATAGTTGCTTATGATCAAGGCTAATGATCTATGAGTTTTTCTTCTTTCTCTCCTAGATTAATATCAATTTTCTTTATGCGATCATTTACATATATTTGTATGTATCTTTTATATAATATAATTGTTGAAAATTTATATTTCATATACGACAATGAGAACTACATGTTTCATTGCTCAAAACTCGAGTCCCTTGACCGAGTAGTCTTAGAACCTATGGTTCTATAGACATCACACGAATGTTTTTTTCGTGTGTTCCCTATGGGATCCATTGTTCATATTTATGAACTCTTCGAAACCTTTGTTTCGTATACGAATTTTTCATAGAACATACTGTTCTAATAATTATGGATCATAATATATCTCATCTTTTCTCTTCGTAGAAAGATGATGCATCTAACAAAATTGGACTTTGATCCTCTTAAAATTTCTGGCAAGAATTATTTGATGCTGAAATTCACCTTATGGCTAAAAACCTTGGAAATTAATGCCATCAAAGTTGACAATAAGTCATCTGTGCAAGATCCCGCCAAACCAATTATTTTCTTGCGTTATCATCTTGGTAAAATCCTAAAAGATGATTACCTTACGGTGAAAGATCCACTTGAGATTTGGCAAGCATTGGCTGATCGATTTGCTCACCAGAAAACCATTGTTCTATCTAGAGCACGATATGAATGGACGCATTTTGTGCCTTCAGAATTTTAAATCTGTCACTGATTTTCAATTTCGCTAAACATATGATTACCTCCCAACTAAAATTATGTGGAGAAACAATCAGTGAAGATAACAAGTTCAAAGTCTCTGATTTTTTTGTGGACAATGGAAAACATATTGATTACATGATCAGCGGCGGTTTTCTTGACACCAATAAATTTTAAGTCTATGTTTAGGCGTTTTTTTTGTCTCTATTTATTTTGTTTAATCATTTTAAGCCTATATTTTGGCACCGATTAAACATAATTATGTTTCATTATCTTTATCTGTTTAATCATATTTATTATGTTTAAATTACATTTATTACAATTCTTTCATAACTGAATTTGTCATGAGTATTTGTTGCAAGAGCTACAATTATCATGAT
>BDJD01001965.1:36922-72730 GCA_002564525.1 Rosa multiflora
GACATATGGTACTCACATATTGGTATCAAAAATATCAATTATATTTTCAACAGAATCGAGGTATGTATTTTCATGAGTTTGACAACTTCAATTTAATTTCCTCTTATTATCTTATCTGATAATTTAATATAAAATTGTCACTTTATAATGAGATCAAAACTACATGTTTCTTGATCCAATTACATGTGGACTTAAAGTTCCTTCATTGATTATTATACAATCAAATAGATCGAAACATCTTGTTTCTTGATCTCCAATTATGTCAGGACCTTTGTCACTTCTCTTTATGAGTACATGTGAATTTCTATTCACTCCACTTTTAGAACATGCTTCTAATTGTGAAGACTCAAACTAAATGGTTTGAGTATGAGGGCAATGATCCCTAAATTTATTATTATTGGAGTATATGCTTATACCCATATGGACAACTGTCCCAGACTCAAATTTGAGTATATAATTTTAACATTTGTTTTCAGTGTCAAACAATAATATGAACCACGTGTTCATTAGTAAGTTCATTTTGAACCATGAATCTTCATGATAAATATAATGACAGACATAGCTGTCTTGCATGCATATAATGCAACTATGGACATGGTCCATTGCAATTGTTGATAGTTTTTCACAATTGATGCTTAAAAAAGTTAAGGTAACAATCATCTCAAGAGCTGCAGATCTTGATTGATGGCCGACTCCAACTGAGCTCATATTATGTTACATATATGGAATTACCACTGCATATATTGGTGATGAAATTTCCACCGACTTTATGTTGTATTAAAAAAACTATGTGTATACTACTGTATACTATATCATGAATTAAAATTTTCATTGAGCCAAATAAATTTATTTTGGCGTGACTAATGTGTCATTACTATGTCATGTAGACTCATCTACATACATACTCTACATTGTTGTTTAATACAACAATAATTGCAAACTTTTCTAACGAGGATATTATAATTTATCGCATATCTGCGAGTTGCCACTTTAATAAGACAATTCTCCCGTCATTAGGGGGAGAAATATTATGAAAAACGAATGAATTGGCGTGTGATATTTATCCACCATGTCTTATTATTATCTTAAGAAAAAGTCTCAATCAATTATGAGAAATTGAGAAAGTGACACTTATTAAAGACAAGTTTTTGTCCTAAAAATTGGTTTGGGCTCGCCACCCACCAATGGATTTCCAATCAAAATTTTTTGCACTCATATTTTGCGAATGGTCAAACTAGATGGTCTTCCCGCCGTTAGGGGGAGGAAACACTATTGTAACGGCATGCATTATATGGGATATATCCACCAAGTCCAATGTTTTAATCTCCCTATAAGGAAAGATTATACAAGCCCTATAACACTCGTTATGAGGTTATACAAAGATCCACATTCTTTAATTAATTTTTCCTTGAGAGACAACAAATGCCCTAAAAGAGGCATGGGTACCGGATATGAATAAGCTTATTATAGCTAATGCATGCATATATTTTGAATGTGTGATAGATCTCTAATTGATAATCATTGATGATATCTCATCTGTAGTTGCAACTAAATATCATTAAGGGCTATATACTACCACGTTTCATTGTGTCGACAAATTATATTATTGGCCAAATTGGAAAGAGACAATTCCAATGAATTTGATTATTGGAAACGTGATGAAATATTTGGACTTTATAACCCCTAAAATACTAGAGGGTGTTCATTCTAGTGAATTAAAATCACTATGACACAAGTCTCTTTATAGAGACATGAGCTTATCATTCTTCTCCAAGCGACAACTTTTCTATAAGTACAGTGTTATATTGACTTATTATATTGACGAGAGGCTTATAGCAGGTTGTCATGATTATTATGAAAATCTTAAAGGCAAATTACTAAAAGCAAATCCCCAAATGTGTCATTATAAGCATGCATATTGCTTAATCAAATCCTTGACCGATTCATATGGCCAAAGGCAAGTCCATGAATGAATGAGCTTAAAGCTCACTCATGGAATCAAAAGTCTAAAGCTCATACATACTCATTCAATTATGGTCAAAGTGACTTATTGCCTCAATGAGTACTATGACAAGACTAAGAAATCGAATTCGAATCATGCTCACAATGTTGCAACATATTCTAACTTTCGCGAAGTTATGAATTTGTCTAAAGCTCATATTGAGCCTGTATGAAATTATCAATTACACTAATTGATATTTATGGCTAAGTATGTCATACTTGAATTTCAATGCTCGGATAAAGGTAAATTTGTCAATTGTTGTTCCTTTATATTGTTATTCTTTGCTAATATCTTTATCTATAATTTGAGCATATGAAATTGGTTCTTCTTGAGGTAAGATTTATTATCATAGTTTTATTGGTATTACCCTAACCTTTTGCAGGAATTGCAATTCATGATGAGTCCCCTTTATGCAAAGCACACATGATCTCACCTATGTGATCGACACACCATATCCAATATACATGGTGCATGTATTTTGTTGCATACATGATTGAAGCTTGCAAAAATCAGGGGGAGCATTCAAAATTATGCTACCTAGGACATATGTGCGTTGTACTCTTTTTCTCCTTCGACCAGGGTTGTTTTTGTCCCACTGGGTTTTTGTTACCTGGCAAGGTTTTTGACGAGGCAACATTAAGCGCGTCCAACACCATATCATTTAGTGGTGGACATCCAAGGGGGAGTGTTATAAATATTATACAAATGTGGTTGTCCACTGTAAATACTCATTAGTTAGGTCCTTATGATGTAAACACTACTCCTATATAAAGGGGTCTAATGAGAATGAAATAGACACTTCTACCTCCTCCATACTCTGTTTCTCTCTTCTATCTCTATATTTTTCTCTAGTTTATAACATATATATTAATTTAGACATAACTTTTTTCTCGAACAATTAATAGGATTAATCAATAGAGATGGTAGGTAAATCTAGATATTCACTAAATTCAATTATAGGTCTTTCTTTTATAGCAAATTACCACTAACTAAACTTTTTATCCAATATTTACCATTAGCAGACCTTTTTTTTTTTATATTTCCCTTGTGGTAATGTTCATGGCCCATGCGCAAGGCCCATATCCCTTGCAGCCATTTTCCTACCAATTTTTTGAATTGTTCTGTTAATGAGAAATTACAAAAATAATCTCAACTGATTTCTAATGGTAGCACTGACCCTCAGTAGTGTATTGATCCTCAGTATCACTCAACAATAAATATATTTCAGAGATCGCATTATCTACCAAGTTAAATAGGTATAAAAAATAAATGTAAATTTTCCATGTATGCTGCTTCGATTAATTTGTGTATATGATAAATGCAAATATGAGTACTGACTTTCAATAGTACCAATCCCATAAGAAACTAACAAACACAAAACCAAAGCTACTGACCCTCAATACAAAAGCACAAGTCTAAAACTATGATTCCACAGCAGGACTATAGACACTGATTCCACAAAAACAATAGATATTGCATCCTTTGGATACCCAGCTTGATATGTAGTTTCAGCTCCTCAGCTATTAGAAATTTTGACTAATTGACTAATGAAACAAATTCAAAAACTATCTTCCAAATGTGATAACCATCGAACACAACGGTTTACATGCACAAAACCCAACAACTAACCCCAATATGTCAAAACCTCACTGCCCTGAAAATTTGAACACATCTTTTTACAAAAATACGTCAACGAATTTCTGATTGTATCAACAATTAGCTACCAATCCCGATTGAGCTCCATAACTTTAATATGAAACCAAAAATTTCAATAGTGAACATAATCACCACTCACCAGGCATGAAATTCTTTGTAAATTATGAAACTAAAACAAATTTCGGTCACTTTTGCACAGAAAGAACATATCAAACCAGTTCAAATCTACTGACCCTCAATACAAAACCGGAGTCTCGCCCTAGCTCGCTGCCTCGCTTAGTAGCTTGCTTCGCCACCGGAGCCTCGATTTGTTGCTTCGCCACCGGAGCCTTGATTTGTTGCTTAGCCACCGAAATGGAAGCGAGGTTTTGATTTTGGGGAGAAATGGATTTGAAAGAGATAGGGTGGCAATTTTTGTAATTTCATAAAAATGGTTCTGTCCTTTTTGTCCTTAATGTATAGAATCCTCACTGTAGCTAAGTTTAATTGACCGCATGGATACCGCTTTTGTGTCCCTTGAGCATGGGAAAGAAATGTAGGATTTTGTAGCTAATGGTCATTAACTCTTTCTTTTAATCTAATCTAATTTATTTTAGTTTAGTTTAATAAAAAAATTGTAAAAGAAATATGAAAAATAGGTGTTTTACAATTTTACCCATACTTTAATGGAAGTACTAAAACGGCTAACGGAGGGATAATGCAGGTACCACTAGACTCCCTAAAAATTTGTAGGTACTAAAAAGTGCATTTCGTGATAGTTCAGGTACCATATAAATATTTTAGTCTAATGGAAATTGCAATGAATGATTTTGGATGTGGATTTTATGGTTTCAAGAATAGCCAATTTTAATTTCCAGAATGCATGCATACCAATTGTAACACGGGACTACTAAAATGTGTTGCATCAAATTGCAAGCTACAAAAAAAGCACACCAAAACGTGTGGTTGCAGCTGCACAAAAACAACACAAAAACCAATTAGAAGTCTATTGTCTTTTGGGCATTGGGACAACAGAAAATTGTAGTCTAAAAGGCAAAACAACAACATAAGTTAGTTGAAAGTATTGACTAAAGTGTATAACAACAAAAAATAAGTGTGATTGGACTTGATCACAGACAATATAAAAGACGTACTATTAGTGGTCCGTTTTATATTCAGACCACAAATATTTGTGGTGTTAATAATCTCAAACGACAGTAAATTGTCGTTGTAATGAGACTGACATAACAGAAAGAATATGATATCTATTGTCTAAACCATTTCCCAACATCACATACGTATAATTTCAAAACCATTCACACAACACTTAAATGTCATATAAACCTACACTAGAACAACACTTAATTGTCCTCTGATGTGCTTTACGACCACAGATAATTGTTGCTTAAAGTCAATTTGCACAACATTTAATTGTTGTTGTATGCCAGAAGACACTACATATGAGCCTTCATATTTCTTACTTAAGGGCATTCAGGCCACACAATTAACTAGAAATATGACTTGCAAATACGCTTCACACAATAGTATTTACAAAAGTCTATGGTTGTTTTGTTTATTAGACAATACAAAATAATAGTTTGAATGCTTTTAAAGATACAAATCACAATGTTCCCAAAATGCAAAACTCATTAGACAATACAACACTTTTATTTTTTTATGTCATCTGAAAAATCAGACGATAGAACACTTCTGTCGTCTAATGCCCCCAAGAGACGACACCGTACTAGATGACATATTTTTGTTCGTTCAAATGACAAAACAGTTCTATCGTCTAAAGCCCTTTTTGGCATAGTGATTACTTATAATAGTGTGTATGCATTTGTTTATTAGTAAATGGTGTTAGCACTATGATCCTATTCAGCTCAATTACATCATCTGATCATGCACATGTAATTAGTTAGTTAGACTGCTGCCTGCTTATATGGATGGTTAATTAGCTTGTGGCCTACAGCTGTAGTCCACGTGTAAACAATCTACATCATAAGTAGTTAGTATATAAAGCTAGTAGCTACCTCAGTTTTCATTTTTTTTTATTGTATCAGAGCCTCATCCTTCATCAATAGAAATTATTTTCCTCTCTAAATTCTCTGTTCTTCTCTGTTCTTCACACAAAGCTTTCATGGTATCGAGAGCTAGGTTCGATCAGGATAGGAATTTTTCGCCACCAACCTAGAATTTCTTCAAGAAACTCATCATTCTTTTTATCTCTATTGTGCTTATGATTCAAGTACCAGTAGTGAAATTCAAGCTATTCAGATAAGTTCATTCTTCATCTTCGTAGATCAAGGTTATTTTGAAATTTCATCAAGATTGTTAAGATTTGCTGTTAATTTCCTACATTGAAGTACTGAATTTGTGTTCTAAAGACTGTTACTTATTGAAGGAAGTTATTCATGGAGATTTGTTAAAAGATTGAAGGAAAAGTGATAACCTTAGATCTATTGAAGAAACTCATACTTTGATTCTACTACTTGAACTGATACAAGTTCATGATCAATACCTGAATTCTATACAAGTTTATTGTCGGAATCTCTTATATTTGAGGAAGATAATATTGTTTGGGAAATTTGTTACAATTGGGGAAATCCGCTTTGAAGAACTTGGTATTCGTCATAGTTGGAGAAAGGTTGATAACATTTTTTTTGGACTAGATTTGCCATTCATGTGTTGCTGCAAGATTGATGAACTCCTAAAAACTATGGGATCAGTTGGAACTGTTGGGTTTTTTCAAGCTCAGACCTTTATTATGGAGTGCTAATTTTGCTAACCAAGACTAGTTTTTGGTGGTGTTCTTTATCGTTGGTGGAGTTGTTCTTACAAAAGAGGCTATATTTCCAGTATTTGGATCTTGAATCATGAATAAGAACAATGTGCTACAGCTTTCTCTATTCTCCAACTTCAGCAATTTAATCACAGTTCTCTTAGATGACTCCAATTACGTAACTTGGAGATTTCTGCTAGAAAAAATGTTGGTGGGGTGTGATCTAATAATGGGATATATTGATGGGTCTGTCCCCTGTCCTACACAATACAGACTCGCACCAAAGGCTGGTATAACCCCTAAAGTGACACAACAGTTTCAGGATTGGAGGAAGAATGACTCTGCTTTGATTACTTTACTAGCTTCTACTTTGTCATCTGATGCTCTTTCTTTCATTGTTGGGAGTAAAACATCAAAAGAAGTTTGGTTTTTGCTTGAGGAGAGATATGGTAAAATTTTAAAATACAAAGCGTATGAGCTCAAGATCTCTATGCAACAAATTCAGAAAGGTAATGATAGTCTTGACAAGTATATGGAACGCATTAAAACTGTAAGGGACCGACTTGCTGTGGCAGGAGTTTATATTTTTGATGAAGACATAATAGACTCAGTTCTTCATGGTTTTCCCTCAGAGTATGGTACCATGAAAACTATAATAAGAATTAAAACGCTAACATCCTCTATTTCAATGGAAGAATTAAGATCTCTTTTGTTGATCGCTGAAGATCAGATTGAAGAAATTGTGAAGTCCATTTTTGAGAGGTCCAAGACTAAATTTGTGGCACATGGTGATAGTCTCAGAAGTTATGCTGCAAATACTGTGCTTAACAATGAGTCCCAAGGAGACTTTGTACATCAATTTTCTAGTCCATCTTAATCTGTTGCTAGTCCTGCACCTCGACCTCTATACATGACAAATGCTTCGTCACCTTCTACTTTCACTCCTGGCATTGCAACCTATGGTGGAATGTCACAAGTGCACAATGCTTCTTTTACTCAAAATGCAAGCTTCTTGCAGCAGCCTTGTTTTTCACAACTTTCACACAACAAAATGTTTATGGTTGTTTCTCTCAACCTCCAAGTTTCATTGCAAAAAGTAGAGTGCAAAGGTCTTATGCTAATAGAATTAGCAATGGAGCACAAAGCTATAATGGTCCACAACAACTACGAGGCAAATCTCAAAGTTTGAAAAGTGGCTTCGCACAATGATAAGAGTGAGCTAAGTAATTCTATTATGCGTGCTTCAGCTTCTACACCAGGAGAGATTTTGGTAGGAATAGATTTTGAGAAAATGACTAAATTTGGTGCTTTAGCAGACATTGGTCAGAATGTGAATGAGAAAAGATCTGAAACATTGGTTGGAATGGATTCTACACTTCCATTACAAATTAATTAGGCAATGATAGACTTGGATAAGGCAGAAAAGAAGGATGAACTTTGAGCAAATGTCATATTGGCTGCTAAGACAGGGAATGAAGGTACAATGAAACAACCTGAAGAACTTGATGTTTCCTCTATTCTTAACACTACAAATGGTTTGCTACTATAGATAGTGTGATTAATTCGAGGAAGGGAAAGATCAACAAAGGTGATGGTGAAAATGCTAATTTTCATATTGTTTCCAGTGGTGATCAAATGAAGCACTTAACTTCACTATCTGGGAGCATGAGATCACTGGTTAGAGTCAAGCAAGAAGCGCAATGGTTAATAGAAAGCCAAATGGATTTGACCAACACTGGCAATCTGGTGTCTCAGTCAATGGAGCTCAAGAAAGTCAAAATTATGATGAATTGTAGGAGAGCTTGTCAACCAATGGAGTTATGGCCATCACTTCCTCTTCTTCCTCCTGGTTGAAACAAACATTACTTGCTACCATTTTCTAGTTTTCTCCTTTGCTTCCTTTACAAATATGATGGTGATAAGGAGGGGTATTCCTTTACAGATATGATGGTGCTAAGGAGGGCTATTACAACTTGTTATTTGCTGCATCTTGAAGCTTGTATCCAATCTTCAAGCTGAGGAGGGGTGTTAGCACTATGATCCTATTCAGCTCAATTACATCATCTGATCATGCACAAGTAATTAGTTAGGTAGACTGCTGCCTGCTTATATGGATGGTTAATTAGCTTGTGGCCTACAGCTGTAGTGCACGTATAAACAATCTGCAACATAAGTAGTTAGTATATAAAGCTAGTAGCTACCTCAGTTTTCATTTTTTTTATTGTATCATAGCCTCATCCTTCATCAATAGAAATTCTTTTCCTCTCTAAATTCTCTGTTCTTCACACAAAGCTTTCAATTTGTAGCCTCACGTTTACTTTTATTGGTGCCAATGCATTTTTCTATTATTATAATGGGGGGGTTTGTTTCTTTTATTATTTTGTATCCCATGCCAACATATTGATCGAACTCCTCTTTTCTTCTTACCTCATATGCTCTTAACATTTTCTTCCCCAACCAGACCAAAAAAACATTTTCTTCCCCAAACCCTATTTCTATTCACACTTGTAGATCTGCCTAATTCTGCTGGTTCTAATAAGATCTGTGGACCTATTTCTCTCCCAATTTCCTTCAATTGTATTGGCAACAACACCCACCTCTATGACGACCTAGAAGATGTCAGCATCACTCCTCTCCTCAATAGCAAGTGAGAAGCTCCTATCTAGTTCTTATAGATTCGAATCATAATGGGTCTCCTACCTCAAGTCTTGATTCGAGATCATCGCCCTCATCTCTACTCATCATTTGGCATCATCCTCCGCCACAAATAGGTATTATTTTCTTTCAATTGGGTGAAAAGACGGCTTTTTTCGTTGAATCTTAGAACACCTTCCTCATCTGACACTTACAATTACATGGTATTGTGAGCATGTGGGTTTCTTTAACCCATCAAATTGATATTCTACGTTTCTTTAATTATCGGAAAAGGTTGAGTCTTTCCTGTGGAAAAGCTAGGTGTTAATGTTTAAGATTGAGCGGTGGCCCAAGTCTTGATTAATGCTGGTCCAATGGGCAGACCGCTACTTGCAACGTTCTCAGAGTTTCCGCTACTTGTCAAGTAAAACACAAAGCGGTGTCAGAGGGAGACCGCGTTGGGCGGTCTTCTCTTCTCTGATGCCTAAGTTAGTCAATATATTTATGTTGACAAAATAACAGTACGTAAGTAGTGAATGCTTAATTAATGAGGAGAGAGGAGAGAACCTTTTATAGGTGGGGAAGAGGCTGATCTCTTCCATGTTTTCGATATGGGACCGATGCAATTTTCATATGATGGATGCTTATATCAATTATTGTTGGGTTGGAATGCATGTCTAGGAGCCTAGTCAACTTTAGGATGTGTATTTTGAGCATATCTAGGAAGGAGTTAAAGGCTTGACCACTTCTAATTCCTAAGCTAAAAACCTTCAATTTCGTATTCGAGGGGTTATAAGCATGGTGATTTACACCCATTGCGTGATTGAGCAGGCGGGTCGCTTAGTAGTCTAATTCCTCGATCTCTATGCCTTTTGATGTGAATTAGAGACCCTTGAACCGGCTCTAATTCATGTCAACTGAGTTCCTACGACCCTTGAACCGGAGTAGGAATACCATGAAAGGGAATTTCGGTCCTTGATCCTTGAACCGCCTTGGATACGACTACCGCCAAAGTAGGAAATTTGCATCTACAGTAGATTAGCTTCTAACACATAGAATTTGGGTGAATGAACCTCCCTAGCGCCCGACATTCTCATTTCTATTGTTTACATTTCATTTTTATTTTTATTGCTTTACATTTCATTTCATTTTGTTAATCTAAAATCCTCTCTCAAAATATTAAACTCTTCCACTAATTTGTGCATATCCACCACTTGGTTCTTAGTTTTTATTAGGCTTTGGTGAAAACCAAAGCCGAGTATTGCTAAGGTTAGGTACCTTAGATTAATCTTTTTATTTGTTTTGTTTCCTTTATTTGCTTAGTGACTTTAGTTCCAACTATCCAAGGATTGTGGGGTAACCACTAATCCCCGTGGTATGATAATTTGGGCTTAATACTTCCTTATCTTGACAACGATACGTACACTTGCGTAAATATGCATCAAGTCAACGGCGCTATTTGATTTGGTGCTTAAATGCAACTTACGCACAATAAGGGCAAGGTCATCAAAGAAGTGAGAAATATTTGAACCCAAAATTATCGTACCATGGGGATTGAAAAGTTAACTTCAATCCTCGGTTATGCCAATTACTAAGTCACCAATAATTTAACAAATAAAACCTAAAAATAGCACTAAACTATTTACATGCCCGGCTCGGAGCAACCAAGCCTAAAATTGGTCAAGATAACCACAAATAAATGCGGAAGCTCACAACCAAGTGGTATGGACAGTGAAAGTAGTTTGTAAAAATTGATTTTGATTGTGAAAAATAAAATTGACAATTGAAAATTAAAATTGTAATTAAAAATAAAGATAATAGAAACTAATCAAGAAATGGAAATTAGGTCACTAGGGTATCCTCCTAGCCAAATTTAATGCACAAATATATTCCGACAATGGTAATTCAATTTAGAATGGCATCAAGAACCGTACCCAAGGCTGTTCAAGGCTCATGTGGGTCATTAGATTCCTTAAAGGGTATTTCTACTCCGGATCAAGGGTTGTAGAAACTCAATTGGGACAATTTAGAGCCTTATTAGGGCCTCTAGTTGCACCAAAAGGCGAAGAGTCCAAGAATCAAGGTTCCCAAGCTAGCCAATACGGCAATCGAAATTGGTCTTGTAACTAACCATGTTCTAAACAAGTGTCCTAGCCATAAATTAGAGAAGTGATTAGGTCCCCTAATTTGTTCTAGACATGCTCATCTACACATTCAAGATTTAATCAAGCTCGTAAGCATGCATCTAAGCCAAGTATTATGGAATAGAACATATGCCAAACAGGAAATTGAAAACCATTAAATCAAAACATGTTTATTACATTAAATCCATGCTAGGGCTCAACCCTAGCTTCCTAAATAGACTACTCACAACTCATCCACAAATCAACAAAAAAATACATCAATTAAAGAGTAAAGGTAAAGAGGAGTGAGAAGTGACAAGAACAAGTCACAAATTGCTATGGAGCAATTATGTCAAGCCTCGATTTATGGCTTCCCACTTTATCCAATCTTAAAACTTGAAGCCTCTTAATGCTCTTTGAAATTTCTTGAATGATTGATGAAGATTTGATGTAGAAGAGTGAGAGAAGAGAAAGAAAAATATGAAAAGGCTGGGCGTTTAAGCCTGAAAACCAGCAAAATCCGGACCGACCAAGTCAAAGCCCGACCCGTTCAAGCCGAGACCTATTTTTTTCTTCAGCAAAACGGTTCGGGCCGGGCCTTGACTTTCAAAGTTAGAAAAGCCCATCAGGCCAGTATTAGGTTAAAAAAGAGACATATGTCAATGTTTTATTGGTCAATATAAGTCCTCAAAATATTTATCATAAGATCAGGCACACTGAATTATATTCCCCACTGAAATACCTAAACCTAAACAACATGTTCTCCCGGCCTCATTTCTTCCCCCAAAGTCCTAAACCGGATCTGAGAGAGAGGCCGCCTCTTAACCCCTCCTTCACAAACCCGATCTGAACCATCTGAACCTAACCCTCCTCCGGCCGCTTCCGCCATGTCCACCGATGCCAAGACCTCTCTCTCTCTCTCTCTTCACTTCAGTTTACGATCTTCACCTGCAACCTAATCAGTCTCAGTTCCCATACTCGATCTAAACCTTCAAGGCTTCACTCCTTCAGTTCCTAAATTCGATCTCAAACTTTCAGTTCCCACTTCCCAAAATAGATCTCAACCTTCAGTTAGCATACTCGATCTAAACCTTCAAGGCTTCACTCCTTCAGTTCCTAAATTCGATCTCAAACTTTCAGTTCCCACTTCCCAAAATAGATCTCAACCTTCAGTTAGCATACTCGATCTGAACCTTCATACTTGATCTGAATTTTCACGGCTTCACTCATTCAGTTCCCAAACTCGATCTTAACCTTCAGTCTCAGCCTTCAATTAGCATGTTGTTTCAGAAATTTGTGGGTTTCGGTTTCAAAGCTTAGTATTTATGGGTTTCTGTTTCAGGAATTCTTCCTGATTGGGCATGTTAGTTTCTCTTTGTTGCAGAAATTCTCTTTATTTAGTTTCTTTCTCTTTCTCTTTGTTCATTTGTTGACTTGTTGTGATATTGTGCCAGAGTTAAGGTTCTGGTTTGATTTTGGGAAGCTTCAAATTGGTGGCCTTCGAATTGGTGGCTCTGGAGTTGTGAACAATCAGCAAAAAAGGCTGCTTCTAGGGCCAAAAAATTGAAGATGGCTGCTAGTATTTGATCTATTGCTTGTTGCATTATTCTTTGCTTGCTGCATTTTGTTATTTTGTGCAGCTTGAATGGTTCTTTGATATCTAAATCTATATCTATTTATGATGGCTGTTGTAGTGAAAACGGTGGAAGCCAATTGATAGATGGCTGCATTGCTGGTGATTTGGTGGATAGAAGACTAGAAAAATGTCTACTAAGTTGCTGTATTTGAATCAGGACTTTCTATTTCATTGCATATTTGTACTTGAATCTGGACTTCATATTTAAATTTGGACACTTTGTATTTCAATTGTTAAAAAAAAGAGAAAAGAGAGTTAAAAAAAAAAAGGAGAAAAGAGAGTTAAAAAAAAAGTAGAACAAATTAACAAAATAGAGAAAAGAGAGTTAAAAAAAAAGTAGGGAAAAAAATTATAAAAAATAGAGAAAATAGAGTTAAAAAAAGTAGGAAAAAAAAGAACAAATTAAAAAATAGAGAAAAGAGAGTTACAAAAAAAATAGAGAATATTTTTTTTTGGGTCAGTGAGGGTAAAATAGTCATTTTACTGTAGAAGGACTGCCACGTCAGCAAGATAACATAGTTTTTGACGGAAAGTTGACGGCAAGGACCAATTAGGTGAAATTGAAGAGTTCGGGGAGTTTTTAGGTGAAATTGAAACGTCGAAACCCTATAAGTATAGGGAGTAAACAGTATTTTGTCCTAAATAAAAATATATTAATTACATAATAATTGACTTGAGAATTAACTTATTTCTAGTGTTTTAGATACAATTACATGCATAGAAATATGTGTAATCACACCCCTACACTTGAACTTTACTTGTCCTGAAGCAAACTAAATGAAATATAATTCGAAAATCTAATAACTCACAAAAATAAGATAGTGAAGTATTAGCTTTTCCAACCATAACCCTTAGAGAACTAATTATGTACATGACCATGAAGTAGACGTAAGCACAACATAAGATTTTTGAATTTGTAAGGTGTGAGGGCAAGTTTGTGTTTTGGATTTCCAGCAACAATAACCCTCTTGATAGAGCGAAGACCAGGCCCAAAATCGATCGAAGGCGTGACCTAGGAACAATTTTGTTGTGACTAGCTGGATGATAATAGCAGCAATTAGGGGTAAATTCACATAACAGAGCTTATAGGAAGATATGGCGTGGGAGCTAGATGCCTGGGAGTTTAGTAGAGAGAGAGAGCTCCAGCAATAACATGGTTTTGGGTTTTGGGTTAAGGTTGTTTAGATATTGATGCTAGATTATCAGAGATGAAGCTTGATCTCTTGCTTGATGTTTTTTGGGTGGTTATTCTGGCTTCCAACGGCGATGTCTTTTTATAGCAGAGATGACGGGGAAGATTCGTACTTAGAACCGGGGGTTTTGAAGTGGTATTCTTAGTTTTGATGGGATAATCTAAAGCTTTCAACTTTTGTTTTCTCCATGAAACCAAAAGGGTGAAAGTTGGTTGCGGTGAAGATCCCAGATTATGTGCTGCTGTGATCTTTGGGAGATTCCAATCCCCTAATTTCTGGTATTGAAACTTGTGATTACAGACTTTTAGGGTTTTTGAATGTTGAGATGAGATTGCTAAGGATATGGATTATGAGGCTTTTCCCTGAATTCTGGACTCTTGCCAGAAATGGCGTGGAACGCCAATTCCAGCAGCAATTTTGACAGACTGTTTTTCTCGTTTGGGTGAGAAGATGACTCTAATGGACTTTGGGTAAGAGGTCATATGGACTTTGAATAAGAGAATGGCTTTAGTGGGCTTTGGGCCTTGCTGGGCTTGCTTTTCATCCCTCTCACACTAGCCCATATTAAGATTGTAGTCCGTCAAGCATGAATTTTGGTTCCCAAGTCCAAAATTATTGACGAACTTTATCTTAATGATAGGCCTCACAGGATCCGTTACCTTCCACACCACATCCCTCTATATAAGCCCCAAGTGTATAAACGTAGCTTGGGTCTACGTGTATTGCATGGTAATTTGGCATGGCGAATTCTTGAAGATGCTTGTTAATTGCTTGAGCATTTGGGCTTGCACTATTTCTAGTTAACTAGACCTTCTTTTGGACTACAATGGGCTTGCTTGAAGGCCCAACAAGATTGTCGGTTTAATGAGTCGTCTCTTCACGTGTCGCTCATAAAATTGACTTGTGGAATTTTGGGTGTCTCTTCACGTGTCGCTCATAAAATTGACTTGTCTCTTCACTTGAACTTTACTTGTCCTCAAGCAAACTAAATGAAATATAATTCAAAAATCTAATACTCACAAACATAAGATAGTGAAGTATTAGTTTTTCCAACCATAACCCTTGGAGAACTAATTATGTACATGACCATGAAGTAGACGTAAGCACAACATAAGATTTTTGAATTTGTAAGGCAATTAAGATACACGTGTAATAGATGCTCAAATATATGTATGCGTTGACCATGTGTCAAATCAATCCACTATAATCAAATAGGCATATAGAAGACCTGATATAACCCACTAAACTCACAAGGGTCACTAAATATTACCGCTCAAGTGTTTAGGGGCTATATGTGTTTCACTCAAAAGCAATTTTACAACATGTGTCGCCATATGCTTGCTCTTCGATCTCATCTCCGCTAGGTAACCCACAATATTGAAGATCAAGAGGTCTTTTATTTTGTTGTAACGGGGCTAAGGGTAAGTGGCTAATAGAAATAAATGATAGGGAAAAACAAAGTCCATGAAAATCGATAAAGCAACTCTCTCTTATAGAGATGTATGACTTTTGCATTCGAATGCTAAGTCACTCGCTCTAAAACCCAATGTACAATCCACACTAAACTATATATAATACTTTACTTTCTTTCTTTTTCACCCTTTATTTTTCTTTTTTTTTCTTTTCTTTTCAAACAACCTTTTTTTTTTCTTTTCTTTTCAAACAACCTTTTTTTTTTCTTTTCTAAACAAAATCGCTCACCCCCACACTTATTTTTTTGTACCCTCGCTCTTTTGACTTTTTCTTTCTTTTAAAGCACTCAAACATAAAGTCATTCTCTTGAATTGCTTCACCAACTACCATGGAAGGGTAGGATAAAAGTGTATAGGCTAGGTAGGAATTTGTGGTGCAAATGAACAAAAATGCTAAATATATAAATAGGCTCAAAGTGGCAATCTAGTGATAAATATATTTGGGCACATGCTTCTTTGGCCATGATGATATTAAGCCTAATTGCCTTAATCCTTTCTATCCCGTCGCAAGCTAAAAGTAGCCTTGAGAGGTCTCAAGCAAGTTCTAGATACGCAATGTCATGAAATTGTACACACATGAAAAAATAAGTGAATGAACGATGCATACACTATAGATATAGGCAAAAAAGCTCACAAATAAGGGCATGCAAGTCAATCAAATCATCTATATACTTCTCTAATTATGATGAACCAACCTAACCATAGGCTATGTGCACACATATAGTCAAGCATAGATCACATATACACTCAATTACAAAATAAATTCAAAGTACTAGATCATGCTTAGTCTATTCACAATCACAACAAGCTAAGTCCATGTCTCGTCATTGGAGTTGGAAAAAGGCATTAACCACTAAAATATAATTACATAAATCTAATCTAACTTCTTCTTTTGTTTTTTTTTCATAGGCGCCCGAGCTCTCACCCCCACACTTAAAACTAACATTGGCCTTAATGTTGTAAACTAAACTCGAAAGCTAAATCCAAGTTGGAGTTAGGTATGAAAGTGTTAATGTTTAAAATTTGAGCGGTAGCCTAAGTCTTTGTTAACGCGGGTCCGATGGGCGGACAGATACTTGCAATGTTCTCAGAGCTTCCGCTATCTGTCAAATGAAATACACAGCGGCGTCAGAAGGAGACCGCGTCAAGCGGTCTTCTCATCTCTGATGCCTAAGTTAGTCAATGTATTTATGTTGACAGAATAACAATAGGTAAGTAGTAAATGTGTAATTAATGAGGAGAGAGGAGAGAACTTTTTTATAGGTGGGGAAGAGACCGAGCTCTTCCATGTTTTTGATTGATGTGCTTCAGTTCCAAGCTTCTGATGCTATCTTGACACGGCGTGTGGTGGCGCGTTAGAGGTGATCTGGGGGTGAGCCGGGGCTCAAGCGGTAGCCTGCTTGGCTGTGTTTCTGTAGGTCACACAGTTGGCTGTATTTGGTACCGCTGGCGGTATCATGAGCGTGGCTCATTATAGTTAATTATGCTTGCAAATGCTTATGCAAGTACAGAAAGTGAAGTCCGGGCGAATGCACAAAAATTAACTATCTAAATGAAAATCTAAATGAGGAGAAAGAATACAAAAAACCCCCTTTGTAGACCTCCATTGCTCACGATCTTCAGAGAAGACAAATATGAGACACCAACCTCAAGGCACAAGGCCTTGACTTCCTTAACGTATGCTCCAAGCTAGCTCTAGGTGCTCATGAAAAGATTGACTCCATTTAGAACATCAATGTCCTCGAGCAATGCGTCACACAACAACCACTTCAAAGAATAAGAATAAGAGTCATCCATTAAGCACATGACCTTGACCACATCCAACACACCTCATTACTGCCCATATATTTCCCTCCAAAGATGAAATGAAAGTGTAAAGAAGTCCAGTCAACCCGAGTGAACAAAACTAGTGAGTGCATCAATGACCTTTCTATTATTTAATGCTCATATCTCAAAATTAGAAAGTGATAAGTAAGTAAGACTCATTGAATTGAAAGTTAACCCCAAAGAGATTTCTATCCACATAAAGTAAGCCACCTATCTCCTACTGAGATGAAAACTATAGCTGGTCAAAGTTGCCAGCTTGTAATGAAATCTGCTGCTGACCCTTAGTCACCAAAACTGTAATTTATGAAGCTCCAAAAGTGAAAAGAGGGTAAGACCAATGAGATATGACACTAGACTCATAAGGCTACCTAATCATAAAATTTCACTGAAATATAGATTTTGAGTCAAAAATCGTTGGCCTCCAAACTCACTGATCTGTTCTACAGTTTTTGTTGTGCCCTATTTCTGACCTCTGTCACTTGGAACACTATATCTGAAGATAGGAAGGTTCAAATAAAAAACCGTTGTACTACCATATAGAGGACATATAAAGATATACCTCTGAGAAATTTTAGCTCCAAATTGCTTGATATGTAGAGGATATGGATTCTCAAAGTCACTATATAGTAGCTGTATTTGTTCTAACCTTCATCCATTGACCATTAAATAACTAGAATTCCAAGAACTGAACGTGGCTGAAATTTTGGTAGTACATAGTAGACACTCAGAGAAATATCTGTAGAAAGTTTAGGCTGAATATTATGCATATTGGAAACTGTAGCTACCCAAAATCAACTTAATTTTCTGGACAGAAACTGCACACCACTACATTGTTGCTTTCTTCACACGTCCAACTCCAAACACCTCCCATCCTCCCATCCTCCAAAAAAGATGGTTAAATAGCCTTATTGATGCAAAATGAACAAGTAAACTTCAAAACCACCTTAGGTTTCCTCCCTAGAAGCGCTTGTTTTTAAAGACCCCAAGCCGGTTTTCTTCACTCTTGTTCCTCAAGGTGACTCAAAGGATGTCTTGTTACCACCCACAACAATTGTGCTAGCCTCACTGTCATTTCTAAAACATCTAGAAATTGAAGAAACGAGCTTGTAGGTTGGAGGTGGAGGCCAATCATACCTCTTAGATCTTTCCTTCTTCTTGACAACTCCACAAATCTCCCTTAACTTCTTGATGGACTCCTTTTGTGTTTCACTTAATGGTGGACTCTTCTTCTCGTGTTGCTCATAAGTCTCAAGAGTAGGGGTTGTTTGCTTTTCAAGCTCAATAGTAGGCTCCAAAGTAGAAGTAGGAACTACATCATCATGCTTCAATGGTGGCTCATGGTCATAGTCCCAAATAGGTGAGCAATGATCTTGTGCACGGATTATAGGCTTGGAAGGATTCAAGGGTCCAAAGATCCGCTCACTCTTGGCTTCATTACCCTTTACCAAATCAATAGAGAATACCTCCTTCATAATGTCCGGCGGATAGAACGGATTGCACACTTTAATCTTCACTTTGTCACCTAACACCTTGAGTCTAATGGTACCCTTCAACACATTAATCTTCACACCCTCCGTTGCCATGAATGGTCGGCCTAGAATGATAGGAAACTCATTATCAAGGTAGAGGTCTTCACCCATAACACTACAAAATCAGCCGATAGAATAAACTATTTACTCTCACTAGCACATCCTCTACAACTCCTATAAGACGGCTTGTGCTATGATCCGCTAATTGCAATCTAATTGATGTAGGCTTCAACTCACCAATTTGTAACTTCTGGTATATAGCTAAGGGCATCAAGTTGACACTCGCCCCTAAGTATATAAGAGCTCCTTCAAACACTCTCTCCTATAGTACACCCTATTGTAAAGCTCCCCAGATCTTGCATATTTGGTGGTGGCCTTCATTGGATAATTGCACTTACTTCCTCCTTCAACTCAAATGTATTATCGACTTTGAATTTCTTTTTGTTCATGCACAAGCTCTTGAGAAATTGAGCATACACCGGCACTTGATGAATGAGGTCCATCAATGGGATATTGACATCCATTTTCTTAAATATTACTTGTATCTCCCTCATCAAGCCACTCTTCTTCTTACCCCTCTTTGAATTATCTCTTCTTACGGCATTAGGATAAGGAAGTGGCGGCTCCAGTGCATTCAAATCAAGAGGTGGATCAAATGTGAGACTTCCGGTGGTGCCCCTAAGGGTAGTCACGGTCCCACTAGGGTTCTTAACCTTCAAATCCTTGTCTAATGATGAGTAGATCGGATCATTCCTATCCCTAGAGCTACCATGCATATGTAGATCTTCGTCCTTATTACTCCCTTCTTTTTCTCTAGAAGTAGATTGCTCAAACTCATGAGTGTCATCAAGAACCTTCCTAGAGGTGTTTTCGGCCTTAGATGGGTTCTTAGCCTTCTTGGCCTCACCATCTAATTTAGGGTCCGAGACATCCTCATCCCTAGAAGTGTTCTTTCTCAACATGGCCCTTTCCTTGCCACTATCAATCAAACCATATTTGCTTGCATCATTCTTGAAGGACAAGAAACCACAACCTTGACCAAGAAGAGCTCCTCCGGAGGGTACATTTTCTTCCCCTCCGGCTACCTTATCCACCCCCTTATTTCTTCCTTTAGCATTCAAAGTCATATCACTCACTCCATAATTACCAGAAGGTACATTTTCTTCCCTTCCGGTCCCATCCTCGTTGTAATATAAAGAATCATGATGCAAATGCAAATTATCATCAACAACCACTACTAGAATAACTCAATCACACGACAGCCATCAGACGACACATGAGTTTTTGCTGTCGTTTGAGTTAGTCAGACGACAGATTTTTTAAATCTGTCGTCTCACTTCTACTCATCCAACACATCATCCTTTGGTAAATTTGAGAAGTTTCAGACAACACTAACAAGGATATCTGTCGTCTGAAAAATGAAAAAAAACAAACAAAAATTAATTTACATTTATTTTTTTCCACTCAAAACACTCAAAACCTACACTTTGTGAAAAAACAAAACCCGTACGGTCACTACGGTGTGTTCCCTCCCTTAGCTCAAAATTTAGGTCACTCTCCCTCCCAAATCATTCTCGGCCTGCTCTCTCACTCACCATCGCTCTCTCCCTCAATCCCCCTCACCCTCATCGAGCCTCTTAGCCTTGCCCTCGCTCTCACTCTCTCTCACTCTCAGTGGGTTTTTCTTACTTCAACCTCTGATACAACAAGGCAACATGTAATTTGCATAAGTAAGGAGAGAAACGGAGAACGAAGAGATCGACCAACTCGGTAATGACCCACTCAGGCAACGATTGAAGAGCAGAGAGAAGACTGTAGTGCGAAATAGAAGCAACTGGAGTTTGAGAAAGCTGTCGAAGTTGCAAATGAAGGTCCAATTTCGACCCTTTAATTCTCCGAGTCAATCGAATTGAATCCGACAATTTCAAGCTAGGTAATTAAAGTTTGAACTTTAATCCGGTAATTATCACCTAATTCTCAGGTCTGATTGTTTTGTTTAAAGTTGTGGTCTTTGGATGGAAATTGGGGGTTTCGGATTTCTGGGTTTTCCATTGTTTTGTTTTTTTGCTGAAATTTGGTTTTGCGTTTGGTTTCTTTGATCCTCCATTGTGGAAATTGAGAATAAGGGTTTGGTTTTTGCTTCATTGTTCATGGTTTGGGTGATAAGGGTGTTTGTTTGTTTGATATGTTAAATGGTGATGTCAAATTTTGAAGGCATCAAACTATATTCTTCATGTGAGTTGTTAGTTCGACATACATTAATGGGTGGTTTGGACTATTTCATGGAGTGTCAAACATGGTATCAAGGTGTGAGTTCTGGGAGTCTTGCAAAAGAAACGTACTTTATTAAATTTTTGAGTTCTTTGTTGGCTTGCAAGATATAGGATATAGCGATTCTGAAAGAAAGCAGATGTTGGAAGAAACATTTAATTCTAGTGTTCGACTACTATGATTCTTAGTCAAATTGGGAATCAGCTTTCCTTAAGGTTTCTACGTTTTGGGTGGTTTTGTTTGTCTGCGGGTCTGGGTTGTTGATTATTGATTGGAGAGGTTTCAAGTTATGATTTTACTGTATGTTATATCGGTGGGGAAGTTATTAGAATCTCTTAGATTGTTGGTTGTTCTGGAATTGAAGGCTTAATAATAGAATCTAACATGTAAATGCATATGCATGTAATTCTTTAAATTCCAAGTTTTGATATCCATATTGAGTTGATAAAACTGTTTCTATTATCTACATTAACCCAAAGCAATCTCTTAAGCCAAAACCCAATCCAATTTAAGATTAAGAGGTTATTGAGTCGGACTCTTGCTTCGTTTTGGTTTGTTTCTTACTTTCAGTCAGTTTTTTTTTTCTTTTTTCTTTTTTCCTATGTCATTGTACATTGTTTTTAACCAGCAAATTTATATATGTTTGTTGTCTTAGAAGTTCATCTCTTTCTGTTTTGAAATTGTGATTGTCCCAATATTCTGATGGCTTGGAGATTTATTTGTGTGGTATGAAGGTGAAACAAGAATCATTGACAAAGTTCCAGTGGTGATCATGGAACTGAGTTGAATCGATAGGTATGTTCTTCGACCAAGCATGATTGTTTGATAGGTATGTTTTTGTTTGATTAAAAAAAGAAGATGATTATCTGTTGAAATTTTAATTTTATAAACCTCCAGTCTTAGTTTTATGTTAAGAGAGGTTTGCATAATATGGGTTGATCAATGAATTTGATACGATTTTTGAGCTTGATAATCATGGATTTGATCTAGATATGTACCTAATTGTTGTTAGGTTTCTTATGCGTCTAAAACATACAATGGCAATTTTTTAGTAGTGTGATTTGTGGCCAAGATGATTTGTGAGTTTTCCATTTATGTTATGCTTTAGGTGAGATAGCTTATTATATCTTTGACATTAATCTAAGGAAGCAGAACATAAATTTGGGTATTTGGTTTTGATTGTAATGGTTTGCTAGATAGCTTATTACATCTTTGATTTAATACAGAAAAGCAGCTTCCTCTATTTATACAACTAAAGCAACTATGCAGTTCTTATGTACCGCTTTTACTGTTTTTCCTCATTCATCTCACAGGTTTCCTCTCATACTGTTTTTAGGGTATTCCGGAGCAACATACTGCTAAAGACTGTGGCTATTTCATAATGAGATACATGAAGGACATAGAGGAGGATAAGAACTTAGATTTTTTCAGGAAGGTAACTAAAACTGTGTGTTTAATTATTGCTTAATTAATGCATTAGATTGGACTATTGTCATATGGTATTGTGGATTTTTCACCAACTTAATCTGGTTTGCTGGAATATTGTCATCTGATATTGCTCTCTGAAAATATGACACATGAAATTGTGGTTGCTGGATAGCTTAAGTGTTTTGGACTACTTTTCTTGTTTTTATCTGTTCATATATTTTGGATAGTTTTCTCAATACTAAGTGCAACCCAATTTATTTCAGTGGGAGAGAAGAGGGAAGACAACATATACGCAGCAGCATATTGATGCAGTCAGAACAAAGTGGGCAAAATTTGTTGTTAAAACATATATGTAACCAGTATCGCATCTAGCTGGTTAGCACTTGGGTTTACGGACTTATTTTGGTAACCTTGATATATGATACATTTGCACTTTTGTAAATTTGTTGGATATGGCAATGTATGAAACATATGGCAGTAATCTATGACAATGTGGTATTTTGGATATGTTTTGGACATGATCGAAATTTCATATTTGCAATATGAATTGAGCAAAGCCAATTTGGTCAAATTTCTATCATCTGATATTCACTCAGACAACACATACTTAACGCAACAAATAAGTCATGTTGTCTGAACATGCATTGAAACAACAGATATAACAAAACCCATGTTGTCTGAACCTCCATTCACACAACAGATACAACAAAACCCATGTTGTCTGAACTTCAATTCACATAACAGATCCAACAAAACCCATGTTGTCTGAACTTCACTCACAAAACAGATACAACAAAACTCATGTTGTCTGAACTTCACTCACATAACAGATCCAACAAAACCTATGTTGTCTGAACTTCACTCACACAACAGATATAACAAAATCAATGTCGTCTGAACTTCCTTTCACACAATAGATATAACAAAATCAATGTCGTTTGAGATTCATTTCACTCATCAGATATAACAATAAACTATTGAATGAGATTCATAACATGCAACTCAAAACAATAAAATATGTCGTCTGAGTATTGAGTTAGATGACATATTCCATTTTCGCACTGTTATGGTTAATGCATCTCGTACAACTGAGAAAAATGAGGCATTGTCGTCTGAGATTCATTTCAGACAACAGAGGTCTCCCAACAGTGTCGTCTGAGATTCATTTCAGACAACAGAGGTATCCCAATAGTGTCGTCTGAGATTCATTTCAGACAACAGAGGTATCCGAACAATGTCGTCTGAGATTCATTTCAGACAACAGAGCTATCCCAACAGTGTCATCTGAGATTCATTTTAGACAACATCGTTCTTTTAAAAGTGTTGAGGTAATATAATGTTTCTCAACATAAAATAAATGAACTGTTGTCTGAATGTCTAACAGACAATAGTTTATCCAAATTAAAATAGTCTGGTAATTTTCAGACGACAGTTATGAGCTTATATGTGTCGTCTGAATGTAACACAGACAATAGTTTTGAACTGTCGTCTGAGCGAAGTTAATCAGACCACAGGCTACTAGACGACAGCACATTTTTTACTCAGACGACAGTCGTCTGATTAACTTTGTGGTGTAGTGAACATGGCCAAGACGTACATTTTCTTCCCTCGTGGCCCCATATGAATGCAAATCAACATCATCATCAAATAAAGGATTTGTATGGAAACTAGAAGATGTGGCCATGTAAACTTGATTATCATATACTTTCCCCCGAACATAGAGTGGTTATGGCATTGCATTCACGGATTTGGCCTCTTGGATTTGGCTCCGGTTGTGAAGGTAAGGCTCCTTTTGGTCTCTCACTCATGTTGGTAGCCATTTGGCCCACTTGTACCTCTAGTCTAGCCATGTCTTGTTGTAGAGTTTGATACCCTTGAACTAGTGAAGAGATGCTTTGCTTGGTTTCCGCATTAGTAGAAGTTTGAACCTTGAGAAACTCTCCCATCAAATCTTCAAAATTAGGCTTCTTTGGTTCACTTGGAGCTTGAATATGAATGCCTTGAAGAATAGGAGAGGAATTGTAGTTCTCGCCATGGTGGGGGACTTGAAATGAGCTAGGATTGCCTTGAAACTTGCTACCACTATAGCCAACACCTTGTGTAAACCCGGGAGGGGTGTTTTGACCATTAAATCCATGACTTGAGGTTGATTGACCTTGATAATTAGTCCCATATGCTTGCTGTCCATGTTGACCATGTTGTGAAAAATGAGTGCTTCCTTGGTGTGCATTGTCATAATTAGCAACATTTGATTAGTCTTGACCTTGGCCACCTCTAAAGCTTTGCTTTCCACCTTGAAATGCACTATATATGAACTTCCTTGGTCTCTCCAAGAGAAAATGGGATGATTCCTCCAACCGGGGTTATAAGTGTTAGAGTACGGATCATTTCTTTGGTTCCTTGGCACAAAATTACCCACTTGGTTCACTTGTTCTTCAATAAATTCTAGAAACTTGGATGGTAAATGACACTCTTAACTGGAATATGCTAGACTCTCACAAAGCAAACATGATGTAGAAGTTGCCATCTTGACTTGGGCTTGAGGATGATTCCGGTTCACTTGATTTAGAAATTGGTCAATCTTGCTTTCTAGCCTTTTGAACTCATGCATAGAAGGACCGGATGATGTACCTTGAACCTCATAGATACCACCTCGGCTAGGTGTACTCTCCTTGTTATGCACTTGACGTCTTCTTGTATCAAGATCATCCCATTGAAGGGAGTTGAGAGAAAGATCTCCATATGTGTCCCAAGCGGCATCGAGAAGCTTGCTTGCAATAGTTCCACCACTAAAATTGTCAACCCTTTGTCTTTGGTCCGCCATCAATCCTCTATAGAACTTGTCCACAAGAAACCACTTCTCTAACCCATGGTGAGGACATGACATCGCAAGATCCTTAAAGCGCTCCCAAAACTTATGGAAACTCTCTTGAGGGTGTTCTCGAAATGCAACAAGCTCATCTCTAACATTGGAAGTTCTTGAAGGAGGAAAATATTTTCTCGATAAAGTTTCTTGCATCTCAACCCAAGTCCGTATGGATCTAGGAGGCAACTTACTTAACCACTTCATTGCATAGTATTTGAGTGTGAAAGGGAACAATCTAAGCTTCAAGCCATCGGGATTGAGACCATGTAATTGAACGGGGGTACACACTTCTTCGGACTCCGCAATGTGGTCATAAGGGTTTTCCAAAGCCATGCCATTAAATGTGGGTAGATGCTCATGGTAGTTGGCTTGATCTCAGAGCGATGCTCACATAGAGGGAGTACAATGCAAGAAGGATGATCAACAATAGTGGGGCTAGTATACTCCCTCTCATATTCTTGCCTTGAGGAGGATTTTGTGTGTCTCCCATGTTGACTTGTCCTTGTGAATGTCTTAAAGGTACTCTCTCTTGAACAAGAACTCGAGGTGGAGCAGTCTTGGTCACTAATGGCCTTCGAATCCTCCTTCTTTGTATCCCTCTAGTGTCCTCACTCAATACCCTTCCGCTTCTAAGAGTGATCGGTTGATATGAGGAAGATGCTTCGTTCATACACCTTGACACAAAAAATGAGACCACGTAATAAGTGTTGAGAGAAAATTGCACACAGTGAGCGTAAATGTCACCCAACATAATTTCACTCGTATTCATTTAGTGAATAGAGTTTTTATTATTTTGGGTTCGACCCATTCAAGACAGAATGTGTCTCTTAATTACAATCCCCTGTTACAGGGAAACACCCTTTGATTCCATTTATGAAGAAACCAATTAGAGATTTGAAAGGTTTAGAGCCTTTGAACTTTGTGTGATTGGGGAATGATTTGATTTTCTGGTGCTGGGAGAATTTGACTGGAGTCAGTGATTCATTTGGGACTGGCTGAATTTGACTGGTGGAGTTAGTGATTCTTTTTGGAGTCGCGGTTGCATCTAGATAGATTTGGTTCTAGATTGCCTACATCCCCTTTGCGGGATCAGACCACATGTAGTTCCAGCCTTTGGGATTTAAATGGGTAGATGACCCATTTATTTTTGGATTTGTGTTTGGGAGATTTGAAAGGTTTAGAGCCTTTGAACTTTGTGTGCTTGGGGAATGATTTGATTTTCTGGTGCTGGGAGAATTTGACTGGAGTCAGTGATTCATTTGGGACTGGCTGAATTTGACTGGTGGAGTTAGTGATTCTGTTTGGAGTTGCGGTTGCATCTAGTGGGTCGCTAGACTACCTACATACCCTGTGAAGGGATCAAACCACTGTAGTTCATCCTATTTGGGATTTTTGGTTTTGTACCAATTTTTATTCAACGAGTGTGAATTTTGAACTCGTCGAGAACATATTTTGGTGGACACCCGATTTTAGTAGAGCGTCCACTGATTTGAATTGGGCACTCGAATGTGTCGAGCTTCATAATGGGCCCCGAATTTTGCAATGGGCTTTGAGCTTTAAAGTGATCTGGCCACCCATATTTATCCTCAGGCTTTAGTTTCATCAACGCCAGGTGGAAAAGTGATCTGGGCACCCGAACATGTTGAGCTTCATAATGGGCCTTGGATTTTGCAATGGGCTTTATGTCGCCTTCTTCACTTATCGGCGAATCATATTATGGAACCATAGTGATCTACTTCAAGTGAGTGATTTGCTTCAAGTGATTTGGGCACCCATCTTGAGTTCTTGACTAGCTTTGAAATGGGCTTGCTTCCCGATTTTTTCGTAGGAGGCCCGACTAGTTTGACTTAGAGAGAGAATTTATCTTGAGGCTCTGAGCATATCACCGCTTCACCGTTTTATAGACAGAGTGACAGAAAGCCAAAGCTTAATTGTTTATGGTTTTTGATTCTTCCAAGCACCTGGATGTGGCCATGTTCCTTGTCACTTTGCCATTTAATTCCCATTTCAGAAGAAAGCTACAACAACACCATGCTTTGACAATTGCATATGGAATTTTTGTCTTGACGTGTGTTAATCACTTCATCTTCATGGCCTCAAGAGATTATTTAATTAATCTTGCCATCATTCTTCACTTTGTCTTTATACTGATCATGCTACGGCCCCAAGGATAATTTGGTTAATCCTTGCCACATTTGTCTTCTAGTTGAGCATACATGCTCAGGTTTGAATACTTTGTGTAGACAATTAATATGGCTTCCACCATGTTTTGTCTCCACCATTTCAAGAGACAAAGCTGTAGCCCACCACTTTGACACATAATTTCAAATCACTTGTCTTTCTCTTTATGTGCCTTCAACGTCTTCTTCTCCAGGAACAATTGAGTTCATTCACCTCATTTTGGCAGAGTCTCTGTATGTATTGCAGATGCAGGTGAAGACAGGAACTTGGACAGCGTGGTTTCTGGGATTTGATGGACAAAGTGAGTCCAGATTTCTCACATAGAAGTGAAAGGCTTCTGCTTCACAACTTGGTCTCAGGTTTCTGATTTCTTTCCTCCTTGCTTGCAGTTTGTTGGAAATACTCCAAGAGAACATCAAGGGTAAATTATTTCCTCCAGACACCAATTTTATGTTTTGTGTGGTTGATGTTCTGGCTATTGTGTTCTTTGCGTGGCTTATTTTGCGACTGGTGCAAGGCCATTTGCTGCACTGCGGTGGAAAGGAAAGGAAGGAGGCTTTCGGTGGTGACCGTTGTTGACTTCCAGAACAGATGGCATGACACTCCACCGATTGGTCATACACTCGTTGATACACATGTATCGTATACGAGATTGCGACCGTTCAGGGATCTCCATGGCTCCACAGCGACACCAGTAAAAGAGACCCTGCAAAAAAAAAACAAGAGGTAGCAGAGAGGCCTCAACCTTTTAGCGTCTGCTTGCCGGCTCCTCCTTCGAACTGCTGGAAACTTCTTCTCTCTTTTGCAGCAGTGCTTCACCTTTCTCTTGATGTGTTTTCTGTCCTCCAGTCCTTCTTGCTGCTCCCTTTTTTCTCATCGGTGTGGTAGCTCCTTTTATAGGAAAGTAATGGATAAGGTGGAGCTGAGGATGACTCCAGTTTGAAATTGAAATGATTTGATATTTAAAACCAATTTGACCTAGTTTGTAGGTGTTCGGCCAGCCCCTCAAAGCTGCTGGAATTTGAATTGATGATAGCTATCTTGGCTTTGATCTCATCATAATTTGAAAAGTCCAACTAACTGTTGTGGACGTTAACGTGCATGTATGAGCCAAACAACTTGAAATTTGAAAAACTGCATTATCTCTTCCAACTCTAACTGTGGTTGATCTCATCAGCTTCCTCTTTATTTGGTTTGAACGTACTTGGCCTCTTCTTTTGCAACTAATCTTGAAGTCATCATTTCATGCATAATTGATGCAACATACTGCATTTGAATTCCCCAAGATAACATAATATTATCATAAGAAATAATGCAGCAAAGCCACCTCTCCAAAACTTGAACGTCACTATTTTTTTTTTTTTTGGTTTCAACAATAAGTACTAAAGAATTCAAAAAAAATAAGCAATTTGAACTCAATTTCACGCTTCACAATGAATGAGAGGGGGTCAAGAAGAGAAAGTAAGACAAAAATTAAACAAGAAAATAAAATAACCAAAGCAAAAAAAATGGTAAAAACCAACAACTCAAAAATTAACAACTAAGTAGGAAACCTAATAAAAAGCTAGCAAACAAGTTAAGACAAGTATGCTCATGTCTTACATGTACTACAAAGTAATACAAAACCCGTCACTTCGATAGAAATAATCACAATGTCTCAACAAACAAACACACAAGTATGAAATAATCAAAATAAGAAAAGTAAAATAAAGAAACACTTTTTTTTTTTTTAATCTAAACAAACAAAGAAAAATTAACTCAAATTAAGAAAATAATGCAAGTGACTTAACAACCAAAACCAAGGGATTAAAGCTACTACACTTTAATCCCCGGCAATGGCACCATTTGATTTGTGTGCTTGAATGTAACTTACGCGCAATAAGGGCATGGTCATCAAAGAAGTGGGAAATATTTGAACCCGAAATTATCGTACCACAGGGATTGAAAAGCTAACTACAATCCTTGCTTATGCCAATTACTAAGTCACCAACAATTTAACAAATAAAACCTAAAAATAACACCAAGCTATTTACATGCCCAGCTTGGAACAACCAAGCCTAAAATTGGTCAAGAAAACCACAAGTGAATGAAGAAACTCACAACCAAATGGTATGGACAATGAAAGTGGTTTGTGAAATTTGATTTTTGATTCTGAAAAATAAAAATTGACAATTGAAAATTAAAATTGTGACTAAAGATAAAGATAATATAAACTAATCAAGAAATGGAAATTAGGTCACTAGGGTATCCTCCTAGCCAAATTTAATGCACAAATATATTCCGACAATGGTAATTCAATTTAGAATGGCATCAAGAACCGTACCCAAGGCTGTTCAAGGCTCATGTGGGTCATTAGATTCCTTAAAGGGTATTTCTACTCCGGATCAAGGGTTGTAGAAACTCAATTGGGACAATTTAGAGCCTTATTAGGGCCTCTAGTTGCACCAAAAGGCGAAGAGTCCAAGAATCAAGGTTCCCAAGCTAGCCAATACGGCAATCGAAATTGGTATTGTAACTAACCATGTTCTAAACAAGTGTCCTAGCCATAAATTAGAGAAGTGATTAGGTCCTCTAATTTGTTCTAGACATGCTCATCTACACATTCAAGAGTTAATCAAGCTCGTAAGCATGCATCTAAGCCAAGTATTATGGAATAGAACATATGCCAAACAGGAAATTGAAAACCATTAAATCAAAACATGTTTATTACATTAAATCCATGCTAGGGCTCAAGCCCTAGCTTCCTAAATAGACTACTCACAACCCATCCAAAAATCAACAACTCAACAACAATATACATCAATTAAAGAGGTAAAGGTGAAGAAGAGTGAGAAGTAACAAGAACAAGTCACAATTACTATAGAGCAAATATGACAAGCATTGATTTATGGATTCCCATTATACCCAATCTCAAATCTTGATGCCTCTTAAAATCCCTTGACAAATTGATGAGGATTTGATGGAATTTTGGTGAGGTGGGTTTTGAATCTTGGTGAGGAGAAGAATTTGGTGAGAAGATAGAATTTTAGTGAGGTGGTGGTAGTTCTTGATGAGGAGGAAAATGGATCTTGGTGAGGAGGTTCTTAATGAGAAGAAAAATGGTGAGGAGAAGAAAAGAAAGGATGGAGAAAAAATGGTGGTGTGTGGCTGTTGGGGTTAGGGAGAGAGAATGATGGGATCGGTCCGATCGGTTACTGTTGGAGGATGTATATGTATGGATTGATTGATTAGGTCTTGAATTAATGGATGGATGCTCGGTGGTGTAGGGCTGGAAGAAGAGAAGATGATGGACACGTGTCATACCGTGATAGAGGAAAAAGGAAGGAAAATAAATAGAAAAAGGAAGAAAAATGAAGAACGTGCACGTGGGGGGAGGGGGGAAGAATTCTGATGATGACATCAGCAAAGTCATTTTTCTTTTTCTTTTTCTTTTCTTCTTCCTAGTTTTTGCTTTCCTCTTCTCTCTTCTCAATGCACTTCCGCATATGTTATAAGAGACAATTGGATTCCACTCCCTTGATGGCGTTGACCATGGTTGACCCACATCGACAATTTCGTCCTTTTGTTGGAAACTCCATTTCGCTCCAATTTAGGGTCATTTTCTCTCGATTTCCTCAATTCTGCTTATTTCCTAAAAAATAAATAAAAATGGATTAATTACATAATAATTAACTTGCGGATTAACTTATTTATAGTGTTTTGGATATAATTACATGCATAGAAAGACGTGTAATCAATCATCCCTAGGATGAAACGGATCCCTCATAGGGATAAGACTACGGACGACCATGGGAGTACATCTTTGACTTTATAAAAATGCCTAGCATTTATTGACATAGTATGCAAGTTCTGAATCTAGACAAAACTGTGTTCTCCCAAGGTCCTTTCTCTCAAACTCAGATTTCAGGTGTTCAGCAGTTTCCCTTAACTCTTAAGGGTTCCACTTTTGTTTATCAACATAAATCACGACAATTGCAAATCCGAAACTTGTCATGGAAACGCGTGGGCATAGTTCATCATATCCTTCCCAATTAAGTAGTCACTTTAGTGAATGTTTCAACCTCATTGCAAACGCGCTCCGTGGTCTAAAGCCACTTGACTTGGGTAAATGAAGTTCATAAGAACCTTCATTATATTCTGTATCTAGATCGCCATAAAAACATGTAGTGACCACATTCGTAAGCTGCATGTTCAGTTATTCGAAAACTACCAAACTAATAAGGTAGTGGAGTGCAATGACATCCATTATAAAAGAATATGTCTTATCATAGTCGATTCCAGAGCTTTTTGTGAGAAGCCTTGCGCCATAAGGTGAGATTACCATCTCCTTTTCTCATCAGGCTATCTAACAAAGACCTATTAATGTCAACATGCTTTATTTTAGGAGGTGTTGGCATCTCAGGCGTAAAATCCTTTCTCTTCGTTAGTGAATCCAATTCAACCTGGACCATATCTTTCTATTTTGGCCAATTTTCTCTACATTGGAATTCTTCAACGGAGTAAGGTTCAATATCATTGGTCTCAATAATCCTACGTCCTCATGAACACTAGTGTAGTTTGTAGAGATCTCTATATTCATAGGAATTGGTTCTAACGTTGAGGCGTACCCCAACGATGTCTCTTGGACATAACCACAATCCAGAATATTCTCATGAGATAGATTTTCAGTATCAATGATCAATGGATCAAGTTGTGACAAACTCACTCTCTTCCTAGGGCAAGAATCCATTGAACCTATAGGTCTCCTATGCTTTGTATAGGAACCTATGTCCTATGACGCCATTATGCCACATTGTAGCGTCACTATACCACCATCCATGGTGGTGGTGCCGTGCTCATCTCTTCTGGGTGGCGCCATGTCCTCTTGAAGGGACATCTATCTTTGCAGGCATGTTTGCAGCAGGAATATGTGATCTCGTCACTTTTAAGGGATCAAGATGAGACATAGTTGGGACAGACTACGACAATTCCTGTCGTTCCTGTTGAACATTGACGTTCTAATATCCCCCTGATGATGGGAAGACTGTCTCATTAAAGTGACAATCCACAAATCTAGTGGTAAAAATATCACCTGTCAAGGGTTCTACATAGCAGACGGATAGTTGGAGATTTATATCCAACATAAATATCTATATATGCATTCGTTGCAATGACCCATTTTGATGCTCTGTGGTGGCGCAATTGGCACATAAACCGCACACTCAAATATGCATAAGTATGAGATATTTAGACTCGCACTCAGTCACTAGGTGTAACGCAAATAAAAGTTTAGTGGTTATGAGTCATAGAAGAATCAGCATAGTTGCATGCGATATTGTATAACCCCAAGCGGAAATATTGGTGAGCATTACCAATGTCCGGGCCACCATCGTAGTCGTTTAATGGTGGCTTTTCCGCAAGACCATTGGGGTTTGTACATGGGAATATGATGCTTAATATCAATCTCCAATGATAAGCAATAGTCATCGAAAATTTTTTCGATGTAAACTCTCTAGCATTATCAAGTCAAATTGACTGAATGAGATGATCCGAGTAGTGAGCCCGTAGCCATATGATCCGGTCCAGGAATTTATCATCAGCAGCATTACGATTGGGATATAGCGCGACACATGACCAGCGTGCTCGCACATCAACCAACATCTAAACAGTCCACACGTTGGTTGAATCGATCCACTAAATCCCCTTGGATTTTTTGTAAGAATGGAAATATTTTCGTTGGGTCCTTTACATAGGATGGCCTCGATCCTAATTTTACTAAAGAGCAGGCTTTATAAAACGAACGATGGGACTTAAAGGCAACCAAGGAAGAATTTGGTTGAGCCACAAAGTCACAATGGACTTTAGAAGTAGGAAAATGGGCCAAGGTGGCATTGGTGGCGTCAAAACTATCTTTGGGCCGCAGGGGGTAGGCGGCGCTGGCCAATGATGGCCGGTTGTGCATAGGGACAGCGCCATGTGGTGAATATGCCTTGGACCGAATTTCAGTTTTTACTTCTTTTCATTTTGAAAAATGGATATTCATGTGAAGTCTTTAGTATACGAATCATCATATCATGACCTGGGTGTCCCCAACGGTCGTGCTAAAGCCTATATGTGTCAGAATCCCATAAGTCATCTCTCATGACTTGCTTGGGTTCAGTGATGCGAATAGTTGTTGCATACAACCCACTAGAGTGATACATAAGTTTCTCTAATACTCATTTATGTCCGTAGTCATTAAAGGTGATGCAAAGGGACTCTTATCCATTCTCACAATGTGTTTCCACATGAAAATCATTGGCACTTATATCTTTGAAATAATAAAGTTCGAATTAAAGTATGTCCAAGACATTAAAGAATCGACACTTTATTAATAGCCAATGATTACATCAAAGTTTCGTAACCAAAAATCGAATCCAAAATAAAAATCAAACTAAGACAAATTGTAGTAACTCAATCCTTTTGGTAACTCTAGAGAGAGTTGATACAAAATATCATTTATTGATTAAGGTAGAATTGCAATTACATAATTCTTGGAAAAATAAAAGACTATACTAAAGAAATCTGCTGCATTTTGTCTTCATCGCCAGATTTAAAGTCTTTTTTGACTCGATGTCTTGATCACCATGAGGCGGCTACCTTCTTAGGTACATTGTAAACTCAAGCCCATTGATCAGACGTTCCATATCAGAAATAGATACCATGAAGAGGATTCTCCCTTGATTGAGGCGCATTAGAGCAATGTGCATGGTCCCAAGGACCTGAGGCGTTGGAAAAATGAAATTTTTAAGAATAGTACATGACATATAGGTAACTCCGAACTTCGGTACATTAAGTTTCAAACAATCATTTCGGTACATGAACTTGAAATCTTGACCAAAGACACATGCCGTTACATTCTCCGTTAGTCAATGTGATTTCCGTCAAACTTTAAAGGGAAAATCAGTCACTTCTTAATTTAGTATTAATTGATTATTAATATTAATAATTAATGGAGAGAGAGAAATTATTATAAAAAATAATAATAAAAAAAAAACAAAACAAAACAAAGAGTATTGCTCTCTCTCTCTCTCTCTCTCTCTCTCTCTCTCATCCGTCCCCCCCCCCCCCCCCCCCCCCCCAACCAATTCCCAGCAAACCCGGCCAAGGAGTAAACCCCTTCTCCCCATTAAAGCATATTAAAGGTCAGAAACTTTGATAGCTAATAAGCTCCAAAACACAAGAACCCATAACTTGTGGCTCAACTCCTTCTCTTTTTGCATTCCCAGACTTCTCTCTCCAATTTTCTCCATTCATTTTAGTCAATGGCTTCTCGGTGGTTGAGGCCTGAGGTTTACCCGCTATTGTTTGCCGTCGGAGATGCAGTCGGATTTTTTTTTTAAGAGAATGGGTATTGGTTTTAGAAATGAGAGGGACCGGATCATCCTCGGGTCTGGGCAAGGACATGCAGCCGTTAGGGGGAGAGGGGACGAGATTAATGGATCGATTGGTTGGTGGTTGGCAGCGATTTGGCGTATGGCTTGAGTTTTGGTGTTGACCATGGTAGATTTGCGACTAGCTATGGGTGGAGTGCACTATGGATAAGGACCTTGGCAGGGCGGAGCAACGGTGGTGTTGTTTGGTGCCACTGACCACACTAGTACAAAAAGTTAATCACACAACACTAATCACACAACGGAACAAAAATCTTCTGTTGTGTGTTGAAGTCAGTTTAATCATACAACGGTGCTGGTTGAATTCTGTTGTGTGAATGCCAACAAAGTGATAACTTTTTTATAGGAACTACATTGGACAACGGAAATTAAGAATGGTCCGTCGTCTGAGCCTTAAAAATTTAGCGGCAGATTTCCCTCCACTTCGGAGTTTTGGTTGGATGTTGAAAAGCTGAAATTTGGGCTACTAGGACAACGGGTTTTATTATTGCCGTTGTGTGATTGAAAAACTAAGCACCAAAGTTGAAGGATGCTTGCTTGAATGTCTTCACCGAGATAGGGCTTAGTGCAAGCTACAATAATCATACAACAGATTTAAGATTTTCTGTTGTGTGAACATGAAAATGGCGGTAACATTTTAACCAAAAATGTTGAAGGCGCCAAGTTTCCCTCCATGATTTTACATTTTATACATTCAGACGACGGTGAGATATATATCAGTTGTGTGAATAACTTAAAAAAAATTTAGGGTTTTGATTACATCGTGTCTAAAAGAAAGGAAAGGAACAATAAACACTTGGCACTATCGACACTCACT
>BDJD01001965.1:77707-96226 GCA_002564525.1 Rosa multiflora
GTATAACTTAGAGTAAGTAATTTGATAACTGAATGCTAGCAACTGTTATATAGGTAATAACTTGCTTGTACTGATACATGTGGGCTGATAATTAAAATCATATTGTATTGTTATATAGTAAACATTGGGTACTGACTGTTGTGGATCCCGAACAAGAAATTGTTTATTTTATGGATCCCATGAAGAGGCGGTTACCCACCGGAGAATGGGTTTCCATTGTTGATAGGTAAGTTACAATCATACAAGTTTGAATAATGAAATGTTGAGTACAATGGCTATTTCTTGAAACCTGATAGTTTGTGCATCTATTATGTTTTAGTGCAATATCTATGTATAATGCACACAAGGGTAGGAAAGGCCGAAGTTCACCTATATGGAAAAATTTGTCGGTATGTATGTTTTTCCTATAGAGGATTCTGGAAGCAAATTTGTATTAGGTTCCATGATTAATTTTGGATTCTTTTGTTTTTGCTATGTTGGATTTACTGCTTTTAGGGTATTCCTCCTCAACCGAACAACAAGGAGTGCGGCTATTTTTTCATGCGATACATGAGAGACATCATTGAGGATAGAGACTTTTCATTTGTTAACAAGGTACCATAAAGATTGTTTATTCTATTTGTGTTCCAGTGAGCTTTTTATGGTAATTTTGACATGGGTTACTTGAATTATTTTCAGTGGGAGAGAAGAAGCAGCCTTGTTTATACCCAAGTGGATATTGATGAGATAAGGAATGAGTGGGCTAGGTTTGTGGTTAATAGATACGTGTAGGAGCCATCACTAGCTGATGTTTTTGTAAAGCATGATGAAATTTTGCTTGTGCTGATAGATATAAGATGAAACAATTATCAGCATTTGATTCATTCATGCTTTTTTTGTTTGTCTAGTAGTTTAATTATCTAGTTAGATGTTTGGTTGTACTTGACAAATGCAACTATATAGTTACACTAATTATATGGATCAATGTGAATTTATATGTACTGTTCATTTGGTAATATATGTACTGTTTTTGTGGTAAAATATATGCTGGATTGTTTCTGGAAAATGGTTCCAAGCTAGCTAGGTAATGAATGAACAAACAACAGTTCACAAGAAGTTGTGAGAAGCAAGCTCAGACAACACAACCTCAAATAATCACACAACTGGTTTATAATGTTCACACAACAGTTGATAAAAAGAATATGTTGTCTGAGAGAACCTCATACAATTTGTTAAGGCAATCCAAGTTGTCTAAGGTTAAGTTATACAACACAAGACAAAACCATGTGTTGTGTGATGATAAAAGAGTTCAAAATTGAGGCTTCTCCTACAACAGTCACCGGTTGGTACCCAATTTGATTACAATATTCACACAACGGATAACCAAATATAGCTGTTGTGTGAACTAACAACCAACAACAAAAGAAAACAAAATTCTGTTGTGTGAGATTCATAACACACAACAGAAATAAAACGATCACTGTTGTCTGAGTAATCAACATACAAGGGAGATAATTTTACTTTAGTTGTGTGTTACTTACCTCAGACAACAAATATTAAATTACATCCGTTGTTTGTTATTAGTCTCAGACAACAAATAATCAGTTATATCCGTTGTCTGTTATTAGTTTCAGACAACAAATAATGAGTTATATCCGTCGTGTGTTATGAATATCAGACAACAAAAAATGAGTTACATCTGTTGTGTGTTATGAATCTCAGACAACGGTAAATTTCATTTTCTGTTGTCTGACTGTGCCGCGGCATCCCCACGCATGCCATGGCAGGCACATGCCTGCGCAGCATTCACACAACGGAAACTAGTATTCTGTTGAGCAAAGTGATATCACACAATGGTGAAATCACCGTTGTCTGATTTTTTAATCACACAACACTCACTTAGACCACGGTGAGTTTGGTCATCAGACAACAGAAATTCACCGTCGTCTGATGACCTTTTTGTAGTAGTGCCAATGGGTTAATGCTCGGTTGGGAAGATGAAAAGTGCTACGCTGCTAGTTAGTTTGTTTCTGTTTAAGATCCTCTGGTAGATGATTTGATTAATTCAAGAGGCCTTTTAATATATTTCTTTGATTGGGTTTGCTCTCTTTTTGTTTCATCTTGAAGCTTGCACAATTAGATGAGATAAAGGTATATTCAATCATGCCTGCGTTCTCCAAAGTTTCAGACTACTCCCCTTTTGTTGTCTTCGGCTTGCACAACAATTTCCACTATTCTCAAGTGATCCATGTTGTTTAGTAAAATCTTATTCTTACCTTCATTTTTCAAGTGCTTTACAAAGATCTGGGGCTTTTGAAATATATAGATCTTGTTGACACTTGCATATGATCTAAAATCATTGTTCATATCAGAGAACAGAGGAATGTGGAGAGAGAGAGGAAAATACTGAATTACCCTTTTAAAAATGAATAATTACATAAGAATAACGGTGTTAGTAACGCGCTGTACTAAAAGTGTGTTGGGTTTCGAAAGTCATGTACCAAAATGATTGTTTTAAAACTTAATGTACCGAAGTTCGGAGTCACCTATTTATCGTGTACTGTTGTTAAAAATCTCCCGTTGGAAAATTATGACCATGGCCAATGTTGGCTCCATGGTTTCCAACCTTTCGTCCCTCAAAGTCACGGCTCCTACGATCGCGTGATTGTCGCCTTTGGCGATTACCTTCATGAACATTTCGATCGTATGGATCATGACATCGATGGTGAATTTCTCTAGCTATGGGACGATGCTCTTGATGGCTATCTTGAAGCCTATCAATTTATCTTCTTACAAGCTCATTGCCATGTCTTTCAGCAGTGGCCATAGCTTCAATATGCTGTTGAAAACTTGTGATCCGTCTTGCATTTACATGAGTCCATAATAAATTAGAAGACCTCATAGCATAGATAAGGAAGGTATTGAGGGTTTTCTCAATCAATTGTTCTTCTGTTATCGTCTTTCTACAAAGATGCATCATTGCTTTGATGCAGAGAGCTTCTGAATAAAATTACATGACTGAATCACAGTCAGAAAAGCGAAGATCATTACATTCTGCTTCTAAATTCTGAAGGATGTAGTCACGAACATTGCCATAACATTCACAAAGCACTTGCCATAGCTTTATAACGCTATCCTCATTCATGAACTCAAATTGGAGGTCCCTATCCATGTGACGCATCATCAAGGCAAGTGCCCTGGAATTGTTGATCTCAGTTTGAGGGTCTGGAGCAATTCCTTTAGAACAAAGCTTTTGGATTGTGTGCAATAAATCACGGGCAATAAGGTGGAGCTCAACGTCTCGTGCCCATATTAGGTATCTTTTGCCTGCATAATTCAATAGAACAAAATTAAGTCTGTTCGATTTCGACATCCTGAAAAGTGAAACAAGAACGAATTAGTTTCAGAGTCAATGCTTCCACAAAAACTAATATTAATAAGATTTCCGAGCTATGCTACCAAGAAATCTATTTCCAAGAATATTTGGATTAGACCAAAACAATGATGTTTAATATGGTCAAAGATCGATGCTTGAGGACGTTCTTAGTCCTATAATCATGAACACTCTTAGTTCGTATATAGCGTGAATCCCCACAATTCCGCTTATTAAATAATCGAACCCACGTTATAGAAAGGTGGGATAGAGGAAAAAGGGAAGATGCAATCCTTGAAGAAAATAAAGAAATTTAAAAGACAAGAAAGTTGGAACTTTAATCTTAAAAACTTATTGATTCTAGGCTTGAGAATACATGTGTGTTGATGCAGGCATGTTAGAAAACAGGCTGAGTGATGTGCGAGGTAGGCGAACTTTGGGTGAGGCTAGGTGACACGGGAGCTGCAGGGGTTGACAGTGGGTGCTGCAAGGCAATGGGGCTGCAGGGCAGTAGGCAGCAACGAGTACACTGGTGCGTAGCACGGGGGTGCGCATTGGGCTGGTTAGCACAGGGGCGCACTGGCAAGCTGGCTGTCGCAGGGTCATGCAGGCGTGCTCGGGGGCAAGCTGTAGGGCTGAAGATTGTGGGGGGTAGATGCTAGAATGGGCTAGCATGTGTTGTTGCGCAGGGCTGCAGGGATCAGTAGGCACACGGGTACGCAGGGGTTGCGGGGGGCAAACGCTAGAGTGGGCTAGCAGGTGTTGTTGCGCAGGGCTGCACGGATCAGTAGGCACACGGGTGCGCAGGGGTTGTGGGGGCAGCTAGCACAGGGCTGCAGCAGGCGATGAGCCTAGTCCGGGCTAGGGCTTGTGACAGCTTTAGTGAGAAGAGTTTTAGGATTTTTTTTGTTTTAGGGCTAGGGTTAGGGCTCATGCTGATAACGTGTTGTAGGAAAATATGATTCGAGAAAATGATGAGTTAAATTGTGTGTTCTATTATTGATAATAGGAGCCATTTATAAAGGGATTTACAGAGTACATACAAAGTAATAGAATATGAATACAATTAGGAAATTAGAACCTTCTCCTATTAAAACTCTAGAACTAAACCCTAATTTGAAGAAGCACACTAGAATTCAACATCCTTCAACACATTCAATATAAAAACTCGATCCTTGATCTAGTGATTCTAAATCACCCAGTAAACTACAAGCTTATGCATTGTGTTTAACCAGAAACTGCAAGGGTAAATCTTTCATTTACTTGACCCTCAAAAGTTGTTAAGGATGTATATAAGTTACAGATATTGACCTATATATAACTCTACGAAGTAAAGCTAAATAAATCTAACAAATGAACATGACACCTATATGGGGACAAAGGCTAGTCTAGTTATACAATATTTCATGTTTTAAAGCTGTTCGATTATGTGTGTCACCTTCAGAAGAAACTCTGACATGAGATCTTTTGATTAGGTTTTAGAGCATCAATACAAAAGCCAAAGGTTGTACCTAGCTAGTATAAGTCTCCAAATTGCTGGAAAAGTGGAGATAGTTCTAAAAATATACCGGCAATTTGTTTTTACTCATTCACCAGGAAACTGAACGCAACAGTAACAAGGAAAAACACAAGACAGAAGATTCAAGATATTCTATTCTTGTGTATTCATTTCATATAACCATAAAGGGAACGTACATAACACAAACCTTCAGTAAATTACTAAATTTATTATAACTGAATACAGGCTGTCTTTCTTGGTTCACCACCAGCTTCTGGAGAAAATGTTGAACCGTCACCTTTCTCAATGGTTAATTCAATAGTTCCTCTCCCTGTAAGCCTACAAGTCTTAAACAAAATAATGATATTCTACTATAGTACACAAAATGCCAATGTAAAACACACATAACATATGTGGAGGTCTTTCAAACATAGGTTTGGCAAGTTAGTGTATATCAAAAGAATCTTTGGTGGGAGTATTGAAATGCAACTTCAAGATCAAAGATATCCTTTCATTCAATGAAGAATTTCTGAATGCAAGACTGATACGTACATAAGATGGAGCAGACCACTACAGTTATCATTAAACATTTGGAAAAACCATATTTGTGTTTTGTCCCTTTGCATCATTAGCTAGAGATCTAATATAAAACAACAAGATCCAAAAACCTAATTTAAAAAAAAAATCATGATTTATTTGGCTCAACAATCATCCATAATCAGCTGTAAGATAATGATTATTTGGCTCAATAAGTATTCATAATCAGCTGTAAGAGGAAACTTGTAAAACCAAAATTTTAGATTACAAATTTTGGAAATGATATATGTACTAAAACTTTGAAAGTTTGCATACCTAAATGTGTTTAATAAGGGAGTTTCAAATGACTGACTAATTTAGCTTTCAATAGTTAAATGAATGTAGTATCATCACCCAAACAGATGAAGAATATCACTCAAAAGGAACTACTGAGACAAGACTAACCTTGGGTATCTCTGGTATTGCTCAGGCAACAAGAATGACAGGCCTGGAGCCTATTTCACAGAATATCAAATTATGATTTTAGACATGTCATTGTATAATTAGCCCCTGTATATATAAGAGAAATGAAATACAGTGCCAATATTTTTTACAATTTCTATGACTTCAACACAATTCATGTTAATCTTTTGAAAAAGCATCCATATGTTGATTTTGATATATCTATGTGACAAGTCTAAAACTGGAACCTAATGCTATTGATTGGTTGTGTTTACCTGTAATAACTCAAATTCAGCAATGGTATCCAGTGACACTACTACAAAAATCGAAACACACAACACTCATCACACAACAGAACCAAAATCTGCTATTGTGTGTTAACACCAACTCTATCATACAACGGAACAAATCTGTTTCTGTTGTGTGAATGCAAGGAAATTGAAAACTTTTTTTTAGGAAGACATTGCACAACTGAGTTAAGGATTTTATGTGGTGTAAGTGTGAGGCCTAGAATGGAGGGAAATGAGCATATGATTCCCTCCGAGAACGAGCTCAACACATTGCAATTTGAATTATACACACAACAGTCTTTTGTTATCTATTGTACAACGAACTATTGTATGAATTTTGAAAAATCCCACTAGGCACACCTAGTGCAAGATGCACAAATTTATACAACAGATTGTCATTGTTCTGTTGTCTGAGCATGGAAGAAAATTGCACAGCGTGGCAAAGTTTCATTTTGATGAAACCTATGTAGGCACAAGCGGCAAATTTTCCCTCCTAGCCTGCTTTGTCATTATATTGTCACACAACGGTCATTTTCATCTGTTGTTGGAGAAACTTAAGACAAATTGGACTCTCCCACCAAACATCTTAATTGAAGCCCGACAACCACTCTTATTCCTTTACATTCCCCCAATTACTCCCACCAAACCCACAATTGTGTGCTCTTACTTAGCTCCTTCCAATTCAACACAGCAACCCATGCATGTACTCTTACTCGAAACCGAATCCAAAATAGCCCGCAACCAAAGGGAAGAATTAAACCCTTGAAATCAAACCCCAGGAATCAAACTCATTTCTCTACTAAGATCCCTACTACAATTTGGATATCGATTTGGAAAATCAGGGCTTCGATACATTGTTCTTCAGGTTCGTAGATCTAAGGTCTGTTTCAGTTTTCTATGTTTTTTGAATGAAAGAGTTAGTGATTACAACGGATTGAGGATTTGTTTCAGGGTTCGGTTCTAATGGTGGATTGAGGTTTACTCGTTGTTGCTTTGGAATTTCTTTCCCCAAGAAGGTTTGTTCTTCTTCCTGGGTTTGTTCTTCTTTCTGGTTTCTTCTTCTTCTTTCCGGTTTCTGCTTTGGATAATGTAAGTGGATTTGTGCATATTTCAGTCTGTCTTGACCATCAACCACCATTATCTCTCTTTGTCGGACTGTTACTTCATCGGTCGACCTTATCAAGAGCTGATTCCAGGTCTGCTTTACTTCTCTGGTGAAATTTGGGCTTTTTTTTTTTGCAAGAACATTCTTGGGTTTGTTCTTCTTTCAACTGGGTTTCTTTGGGTTTACAGGAAAAAGTTTAAGAGGTTGTTATCCTCTCTCAGTCCTCTCTCATAGTCTCTCGCGGCAGATTTGGGATTTGGATCTCTCTCACTCTGACAAAAGGTTTGTTTACAAAAAAGACTTTATCTTTGTTCAAATGATTCCTGGGTTTAGTGGATATAGTGCTAAAGCTTGAAACTTTATGTATTGTTCTTCAATTTTCTTGTTTCTCTGTGTAATTTGAAATACAAATTGTAGGTAATTGCAGTTTTGTTTCTCTGGGTTTGTAGGAAAAAGTTTAAGCTTATTCTTTTAGTTAAGTCTTTACCAGAATTATGGGTAATGTTGTGAGCAATGGGAAGTTTCTGGTTCAGCCTCACCTTATGTTTCCCTAATTACTAAAATATAATTCAATTAGCTGTAGTTGGTTGTTAAAGTTTGAAACTTTAGATATGGCATTGGTCAATGGGTTTCTAAGCAGGATAAAGGAGAATGAAATAAATGTCTTATATATTGATTATGTTCTGAAGAGTAATCATATAGTTTAAAATGTGTAGTTTGTGATATGTTGCTGGGAAAATTAGTCAAATTCTGGACGTGCATAGGCTTTATGAACATTGTGTATGCTCAAATCATCCATATTTATGGTTCGACATTGCTTTCTGACGTTATTGCATATTTGGAATAGCAAATTTAATAGTGATTAATATAGGCTTCATATTTTTCTCACAATTACCCTTAAGTTTGTGTTGGTATTAAAGCTTTAAGCTATTGAATAGTTGCTGCAGATTTGGTACAGAAGTGTATGTTATGCGTTTCTTTGTGAAAACCAAAAAATTTATGTATTGCTCGAGATTACTCAATTGTATAATAGTGTTTATCCACGGCATTATGTTTACAATAAGTTGATGACATACAGCAATCTTCCCGTTGATATTATACCTACTTATTTGTTCTGATTGTCTTTACGTCTTCCTTTCAGATTACGTACCATTTCTTTCACTGGAAAAAGGAACACCATTTGCTGATGACTAGCTCACTTGAAACAGAAACTTTCTAACTGTCGTGCCTGTTGTGTTGTAAGTGCTTTAAGCTTTCATGTATGTTTCGAAAGTACTTTAAGCTTTCAAGTATTTTCAACTTCCATGTATATTTCGAAAGTACTTTAAGCTTTCAAGTATGTGATTAACTTTAAACTTTCCAAGATTTTTTGCTATTAACTAGCTTTATCCAATCAAATGTGTGAATAACTTGGCTTTGGATTAGGTATGGCCACTTGATGGCTTTGTATTAGTGGATGATTGACTAAGCATAAAGAAGATTATACTGTTGAAGATACATCTGAAATTGAATTATCTTTGTGTGAATTTTTTCCTTCAATGTTCTGATCTTCTTCTATGTTTTTATTTCAATTATTTCATCTTAAATGAAAGACTGGGTTTCTGCTCTGTTACTTTTGTTTTTGTTCTAAGTTTAATATTAGACGTTGTAGGAAACTTAATTATAATTGTAAATGGATTCTGATTCTGCTGTGAAGTTAATTTCTTCATTTTGGGTTGGACAGGCTGAGCTTCATTTAGTTGGAAATAGTGAGAATCTAACTCAAATTATTGTGGGTTTCAGTGTTTCAGTCACCTCTCAATTGTCCGAGTTGCGTCGACCTTATTTCTCCTATTGGAAGAGAAGCAACAAAGAAAAGGTTCAATTTTCTTTTTTTCTGGGTCATCGCTAATTTCTTCCTCCTATACTCTATGATTTTCAGTTCCTTTCTAATTTCTGGAATTTCAGGAAGCTTCATGTGTGAACCCAAGCACAATCTACTGGTCTAGATTTTGATAATCTGAGAGCTTTGGACACTAGCAACGAATTCAAAGCTTTGGCACTGAATTTTGGTTGTGATTCAGGTATGATTCCATTTCTTTGGCAAAACCAGTTATAATATTTATGTCATAGTTAAAGTATTATCACTATTTCCTTATCTTGTTTTCTGAACCCTGTGGATGTAGTGATTTCTGGAATTGTCAGATAATAGTTGTCTTTTACCCAGTCAATCTATTCTAAATCCAAGAACTTGTGTCTGTTATTGAATTGCTGTGTTTACGGTTTGGGGATTACTCTATGATGATAACATGATACATGAAGATCATGTTATTTTTGGTTGCTTGCTTCTGATATATTTGTTCTACTTCAGGGATATGTAATGTTATTTTGCTTATTTGTTTTTGACAACATGTTTCTTTTGATATATTATGTATTTGCCTCTGTTAATTTTAGAAGCATTGTAAAGCATGAAAGACAACTAGCAATTATTGCTTTTTCATTAGCCATATTTCAAACATTATCCACTTTGTAATAATGAGAAAAACTGGATTAATATTTGTCTTCCTGTTTGGGTGCATTTGTATAGTCTGTATGCTGAAGGTATATTGGATAAAACATAATCTTGGATTGGTAGCTGTTTCAGTCCATTGCACACCGAGATTCCCTGTTCTAGTACCTTTCAGTTTAAAAGAAACCAACAAATTTAAATGTGTGTTTCTGTTGATATATTTGCAATTAAGTTTATCTTCTTATTTGCTTTTCTGTTTTTGCGTAGTATAAATGGATAGAACATGGATGGTTGCGGATAGGAGATCTCATCAATATAAATTAGGGGTGACACAGTTCTGTAAATTTGCCTTGGAAAATGCTAGAGACCCTAACCATATTCCCTGTCCTTGTACAAATTATGGAAATGTTGACTACTTTTCCACTGCTGTAATAAGGGACCATCTATTTGTGAATGGAATTGATGCTAATTATGATAGATGAAATGAGCATAGGGAGGCCTTATTAGACTTAGGAATAGAGGAATATACTGATGATGCAGAAACAGGTTCAGATTCACACAGTTCTTACTCTGTGAATGGCAATGAGATACTTGAATATGTAGCAGGATTGGGTAGTGACGCAGAGATGGAAAGTGATGAGTGTAATGAGTTTAGACAGTTTGTCGATGACGCCAATAAACCGTTATATCCCGGTTGTGATAGTCACACAAGGTTGAATGTTCTAGTAAGACTTTATAACTTAAAAGCAAAGCATGGTATGAGTGATATTGCTTTCTCTGAGTGGTTGGTTGCCTTTGCGGAGTTTCTTCCAGTAGGCAATGAGATACCTGCCTCTGTCTATGAGCCAAAGAAGACCCTGAGTTCTCTAGGAATGGATTACACCAAAATTCATGCATGCCCGAATGATTGTATTCTGTATAGAAAAGAGTATGTTGATGCAACTGAGTGCCCTAGATGTGGTATTTCAAGATGGAAAATAGGCAAAAACTCCAAAGAGAGGGAAGGTGTACCTGCAAAGGTACTTTGGTACTTTCCCCCTATTCCTAGGTTCAAAAAAATGTTTCAGTCAAAGGATACATGTAAGAGTCTGACTTGGAATGCTACTGACAGAAAACGGGATGGCTTGATGCGTCATCCAGCCGATGCAGCTTCGTGGAAGTTAGTAGATGATAAATGGCCGGACTTTGGTTCTGTCCCTAGAAACTTGAGACTTGCATTGTCATCAGATGGGTTCAATCCTCACAGTTCATTAAGCAGCAAGTACAGTTGTTGGCCTGTTATTCTAGTTGCATATAATCTGCCTCCATGGCTCATAATGAATAGGAAACACATGTTGTTGACTTTATTGATTTCTGGGCCTAAACAACCAGGAAATGATATCGATGTCTACTTGGAACCTTTGATAGATGACTTAAAACTGTTATGGGAAGGAGTTAGTGGAGTCTACGACGCAAGACAAAGTGAATACTTTACTCTTAGGGGTTTATTATTCTGGACAATCAACGATTTTCCAGCTTATGGTAATCTTTCTGGGAGTATAGTTAAGGGGTATAATGCAAGCCCTATTTGCCTTGAAAAAACAAAACCAAAAAGACTAGTGAATGGAGGGAAAATGGCCTACATCGTGCATAGGAGGTTTTTAGGAAGAAACCATCCTTATCGAAGGCAAAATGCTACTTTCAACAACCTTCCAGAACATTCTCCCCCTCCTGTTCCTTTGAGTGGTGAAGAAGTATTGCAAAGACTGGAGCAGGAAGTTCCAAAGTGGCCTTTTGGGAAAAAAAAATCTCCCTCCTCCTTATAAGGGTGGGGATGATGAAACCCGGCCTTACTGGAAGAAAAAATCTATATTTTTCGAACTTGAATACTGGAAGTTTCTCCCTGTTAGGCACTACCTTGATGTGATGCATATAGAGAAAAATGTATGTGATAGTCTTATAGGGACCTTGCTGAATATTCCTGGAAAAACAAAGGATGGGGTGAAAACTCGGTTGGATCTAGTCGAAATGTGTATTAGATTAGGATTGAAGCCTGATCTCGAAGGTCCCAAGAAGGAGCGCTTGCCATTGGCAAGCTGGAACTTAAAGACAAATGAAAAAAGATGCATGTGTGGGTCTTTTTTTGGTATGAAGGTTCCTGAAGGATATTCTTCTAACATATCAAACCTGGTTTCAATGGATGATTTAAGGCTTAGTGGACTTAAATCCCATGATTGTCATGCCTTAATGCAACAACTCCTCCATGTTGCCATCCGTGGTGTACTTGAAAAGCCGGTCAGAATTGCTGTGATAAGGTTGTGTCTGTTTTTTAACGAAATCTGCAGCAAGACTATCAATGGTTCAAGGCTGCCAAAAATCCAAAATGAACTTGTTGAAACATTGTGTGACCTAGAAAAGTACTTCCCCCCATCCTTTTTTGACATAATGGTTCATCTAACAGTTCACCTAGTTAGAGAGGTGGAGTTATGTGGACCGGTTTGTTTTCAATGGATGTATCCCTTCAAGACGTACATGAAGATCTGCAAAGGATATGTTAGAAATAGAAATCGGCCAGAAGGTTGCATTGCTGAGTTTTATATTGCTGAGGAGGAGGTTGAGTTTTTAGAGGAAATGTTCGTCGACGACAAGACTATTGGGATCCCAGCTGGCCCTCGCACAGTAGACAAGCCTACCTCAGGTGCTACAATTGTTAGTGTTTATGGCAAAGTATTTGACGAAGCTCATCTCTGCGTGCTTCAAAACACGGATTAATTCAGAAGCTATTTTGAGTAAGTAATATCCCTCTTTCTAATATTGTGATTTATGTTAATATTTCATGTAAAGTAAACACTAATCTTCCCTCATTGTGTTGCTGTCTTATTGGTAATTATAGTGAACACTTGGAATATTTGGATAGGGAATTTCCTAAATACAAAAAGAATGAAAAGTGGCTTACGGACAAGCAAAACAAGACGTTTGCAGATTGGTTGAAGGAGAGGGTAAGTCCTAATAGTAACAATGTTGGGAATATGCACTAATCATATTCCAGGTGACTTATTTTGAGTTGTTGATTCAAAAAAACTTATTTTTATAGTTTTTCGCAGGATGCTGTTCAACTTAGTGAACCAGATGCTAACATCCCTGAGATTGTCAGGTGGCTTTCAGATAAACCGAGCAATGAAGTACCGAAGTTCAGTGGTTACAGAATTGCAGGAGTCCAGTATAACACAAGGAAGCGCGATGATGTTAGATCGACGCAAAACAGTGGTGTCTACTTGCTTGCTAAGACACCACAAGTAGCTACTGGTAGGGATAAAAGGCTAATTATTGATGATATGAGTTTCTATAGTGTGATTACTGAAATCTGGGAGCTCGATTATGAAAAGTTTAGGATCCCGATCTTTAAGTGTGATTGGGTAGAGAATAGTAGAGGTGTGAAGGTAGATGAGCTTGGGTTCACGTTGGTCAATTTGAATAAGAAAGGTCATTTAAATGACACTTTTGTGTTGGGAAACTGTGTTCAGCAGATATTTTTTGTTCAAGGCCCTGTAGATCCAATGTGGTCAGTAGTTCTAAGAATGCCTACTAGGGATTACAGTTACTTTGAGGTTGAAGATGAGCTTGGGGACACTGTTATTGCTCACCATCCTATCACCACTATGATGCCATCTATTGAGTTACATGGTAACTTAGCGAACGAGAAAGAAGTGGGTTACATGCGGGAAGGGGAGGAGGATATAATTGTTGATGGATAATATAGGCAGTTTATTTTCTATGAGTTTAAATTGTTATCCCATATCAATGCCTTCTATGTAAGATTGTACTTTCGTTATTGTTGTTGAATGAAACTGATTGTGGTTCATATATTTCATGTGATTACTGAAAATGAAGGAAGTTTTTTGTTGCTTGCCATATTATCACTATTTTTATTGTGTGCATTATATCGTGCTTATATTGATTACTGAAACAAAAGTGTATATTTTGGTGTATAAGTTACTAATTAATGTCTCATGTATTTTTTGTAGATAAGGGCGCGATCTAAATCTGCCTCAACACCGAAGAAGTCAGAAGATAAGGGACTGAAACTGAAGAAAACTAAGTCATCAAAAAAGTCACGTTCCACATCAGCTGATACATCCATTTCTGATAAGAATGGTTCATCTCACAGAAAGGATGAAGAAATCGGAGGTCTGAATCTACTTAAGCGGCATTGTATGACAATGTCCCGTATTTCAAAGCGCAAGAGCTTAAGGCAGAAGAGAGTGGTTCTCTTCAACGTAAAAGGGACTCCATGTGGGAAGGTAGCAAAGTAAATGCAATCATATATTAGTGTCTTAGCTCGTAGAAAAATACCAATCATAAGGACAACTTGGAGGACCAGCAAAAGCATACCTGGATGTGTCACGGCTGAGGAGAAAGATAAAATCTACTTACTTGTGCAGGTATACATTATTCTACTATTAAATTATTAATGGAACTTATTCCTATGAAATCTACCTTTCGAGTTCTGACCTTGAGTTTATGCCTATATATTATTAATGATGGGTGAATTTGACCTTTTTGTTTATCTTCCTATCACTTAGTCAGAAATGTGTTTGTGTACACATGGGGCATTTGAGATTGGTCCTGAAAAGAGGAAAATTGTACTGGAATCAGCTTCATCAAAATGGAGGGAGTTCAAGTCCCGGCTTACAAGGCATTACATTATGCCTTACTTGGATGACCCTGAATCCTTAAAGTTTCCTCCAGATGATTATAGATTCATCAACAAAGATCATTGGACCCAATTTGTGGTTGAACGGACAAACCCTTAATTTCTTGTAAGTTTTACATTAAGATTGTTGTGTTAAGTTGTTATATATCACTACTAGAATAATGTCATTAGACATCACCACTATTAAATCGGTCATGATTGCACCTGATGTTAAAAATCATGTTAACATCAGTTTGTGAAGAAACCGATTTCTATTGTTATTATAGACATCAATCACCAAAGAAACCGATGAGAAAAGTTTCGTATGAAAAATTTTCAAAAACGCAGACGGACTATGTTGAAAAATTTGAGAAACGCGGGACTTCAAATTTCATTCCCCCCCCCACTTTGTTATTTTTCTCACACGACTTGCATTGACTTTGAGTCATTCCCATACCCCAACTCATTTTCACCCGACGTAAGAAACCGATGAGAAAAGTTTCGTACGAAAAATTTTCAAAAACGCAGACGGACTATGTTGAAAAATTTGAGAAACGCGGGACTTCAAATTTCATTCCCCCCCCCCCACTTTGTTATTTTTCTCACACGACTTGCATTGACTTTGAGTCATTCCCATACCCCAACTCATTTTCACCCGACCTCCTCGTCTTCCTCCTCTGCCTCTGAGCTAGCCATCTTGGGCACCTCCATTCCCTTCAACTCTCTCAAGCTCGATTGTAAGCACAATCAATCTCTCTCTCTCTCTCTCTCTCCCTCCCTCCCTTCACCGACGGCTACTTCTCCTTGTACCCCTGTCTCTCTCTCTCTCTCTCTCTCTCTCTCTCTCCCTCCCTCCCTCCCTTCACCGACGGCTACTTCTCCTTGTACCCCTGCAAGCTCGAAGAGGTCAACATCGAGTGCGGCGAGATCTCAAAATTTATAGATCTCATCTCAAGTCCGCCATGATCCACATACCAGAGAGACCGCCAGTGAAGCGACCGGATTCTGATCAGGTCCCTACCATGGAGCAACTGGAGCATACTAGACAGGTTATCTCTTGAAACACTCAAGGCATAGTGATAGATTTTTGTGTTTCACTCATTCTGATAAAGTCATAATGTGTAGGGAGGCTATGAGAAGAGGAACTTCCGTCTTCTTGCCCACTGCTACTTATCCCATGTTCCCAGAAAAACTTGCCACGGAGGGAATGAGTTTGCAGCAAGGAGAGATTTGCAGTGCCGTTATAGTATCTGTTGTGCTGCACTCTGATGCAGGTAAACAGTATTTTCAGGCATTTTTCTCCATGTTTGAGATTGCACCCGAAATGGGTCTGGTTTCAATAACTAGTTTCTTTTACCGAATACTAAATAAAGTATCTGAGCTGTAAAACTGTTTTAAAGACGTTGAGGTTAGTGTTCTCTTTTGGGTTTGTCATTTTCTTTTTTGGGTGTTCATCTGAGTTCGGATATTGAGTTTGTGTGTTGGATTGTCTAGATTATAAAGCAACAAGATGGGTGGAACAGAGGCTTTGCATTTGTCATAATGGCTTCTGGGGAAGAAGCTCAGGCTGTCATTGATAAATTTGATTCTCAGGTAAGGCTAGTTTGGTATTGGGACTTCTCTATTCAAATGGGGTTTGAGAAGTTTGTTCACTTTGCGGTTTTCGAACGTTTTATGTGTTGTCTTCAGTAGCAGTATGAAAGATACATAGGATATGAGTATATGAGATTGGTGATATAAAAAAAGAAAAAAAGAAAAAAGGAGATATCATGTTCATTATTAAGGTGCAAAAAGTAGAATGGTAATTATCTATTCATGAGGTTGAAGTGGTTTGCAATAACTGCAAGTTTATATTCCCTGGTCAAATCAAAGAAGTTTATTGTTTGTTATGAACGTCAGTTTTCTAATGAATAAGCTTGTATTGAAGTATCTTAAGAAGATATTTGCAGATATCTGGTCGTGTAGAGAGGGAAATGATCATTAAGATTGAAATAAGTTAATTCATATTCTACTGTCTTAGGGAGGCTGGTTGTGTTGGGAATTTCCACCTACTTTTATTTTTTCTTGCTTTCTTGCAGATTTGAAATAGGTTCTTACCACGATATTATCGCTTTTGTTGTGTGTCGGCTATAGCTATTTGCATTCATTGGTTTGTTTCCTATTATAGCTTTTGTTGTGTCTAGGATACACATTTTCCCCTCAAAGTTATTTGATTCAGGAGCTATCAGGTAGAACTATCAAGGTAGAGTTTGCAAAGCAATTTAAGAAACCATCTCCACGTCCTTCGACCCCTCAAGTTCAAGAGACTCGCTATAAACTTTATGTTTCCAATTTGCATGGAAAGCAAGATCAAGCCATCTCAGAGACTTTGTCTCTTTAAATTTTAAAATTCCAGTTTCAGCCCGTGTCGTCTTTGATGGGCCTTCAGGGAAGTCTGGTGGATATGGATTTGTTTCTTTTGCTACAAAGGAGGAGGCAGAGGAGGCAATTTCTGCTTTGAATGGGCACGTAAGAAAACTCAACTTCATGAGTCTTTCTCTTTATTTTGTTCTATTACTCTGCTCAAGTTTGGAAAATGCTTGATTTCTTATTGAAATCATCAGGTCAAATGGATTTTTGTTCTCTTGACATCTAAAGTGATATAAACTAGTTTTCTATGATCAGCTGTATCCTAGACATTTTTACTGTACACATACTGCCTCTGGATTATGCAGTTATCCTAGGAGAGATTTTTATCACTTTTTAAGCAATTTTACACTGTTCAAGGAGTGGGGATTTTGATATTTTCTAGATACAGTTGAAGGGGATTTCATCATTGGCATCAGGTTCCCAACTTTTTCATTCTATATATGCATCCAGCAGTGTTCCATGCATGAATGAAACTGCAAAGTCCTAGGTGGACATTGAATTAGGTTGCAGCATTTGTCCACACCTAAATGGTGTATAAGAAAAAGGATTTAGATTTTACCATAAGTCTGCATTTGTTGGAAGAACCAGAAAAAGACAGGATGAGTTTATTTTAGAGGAAGAGTGAGAGAGTGAGAGAGAGAGAGTATGAACACATACTCACACCTTACCCCAAAACTATCGAAGAACTACATCATTATCGTGCATGATGAATATGAACTCCAAAGTTGTATTGATACGACATATGATACTGGCTTTCGTTACTAGCATATCATTTTGAATCGAGAAGAAATGCGTTAACAGTGTGAGGGTTTCAGTGAAGGGACTGATTTTGACATAAGTACAAGATGTAGATCATATGTATTTGAAACAAGTAACAATCTAAGTTTATAATAACCCAGTGTACTGAATAAATCAAGTATGATGGAGAAAGACATCTCTTTCTTCATATACTTTCGTTGAAAGTTCAAAGCTTATGATTTGTTAACATTCTAGTTAACAAAGGAATTCTTAACTCTAAATTTCATTTTCCAAGTCACACATAACACTTCTGTTTTGGCAGGGATTGATGGGGCGGCCGGTGAATCTGAAATTTAGTGAGAAAAATGTAGGTGAATCTACAAGCCAAGAGGAAAACGTTGACTCCAACCAAAATGAAAAGGAGGAGGAAGAGAAATTGGAGAGTCAGCCTGAAGAATCATAAGTCCACGTACACATTCTTTGACCATCTTGATCCATTTCTTTATGAGTATCAGTGGAATCTTTGGGCGAAGCAGAAATTTTGACCTCAGCCATTATGGGTAAGTATTATGCTTTTGTAGCATTATTAGTCATGGGAACTTCTTTTATAGCATTATGGGTAAGTATTATGCTTTTGATCAAAATATGTTCTGCAGTCTTTATCCTCTGCTTCCCTCTTCCCTCTTCCCCTGAATTTTATAGTAGGAACTACGAAAATGAAAGCAGTTCTGTATTAAGCATATTAGTTCTCCTGCTAATATTTTTCACACTTCCTGCTGGTAATCATAAAGTACTTGGCTAAGGAAACTTCCAACCATGTATTTATGATTGCTTATTGTATACATAAGAAACTTGATCATCTGCTTAAAGGTAGTTGTTCACACCTCTTTTGCAATTGATCCTGGATGTTAATTTGTTTTGCAGTGTCTACTAGAAGATGGAGAAATTTTATATATCTGAGTAAAAATGTCCATGTTACAAAAAGGTGA
>BDJD01001965.1:98682-113022 GCA_002564525.1 Rosa multiflora
GAGGAGGAAGTTGATAGAGCAACACTATGGATTGCTGCACGACAAACCAAGCAGGGAACCTTCAAGGATGAAGGGACGAAGCAATGCGCTGACAAAATTGTGAGTATAATTTTGTGAAGTTCAATGTGTACAGCTGCGCTTTTGTTAACTATTAAGCTTATTTAATATTTTGTAAATGTGAGCAGAGGAACTTGAAGGAAAAGATTGCTAGTGGAGAACTAAGCACTAGTGGAAGTGATGATGTGTTAACCTTGGCTTTGGGCACTCCTGAGCATGGTGGTAGAGTGCGAGGGGTGGGAGGCTATGTGAATCCCTCATCTTACATTCCCTTCCATAAACGTAAAAGGGAGAGCTTCCAAGAGACGGTTCGGTTAAGTGTACAAAAAATATTAGAAGAGGAAAGAGATAAGATCATTGAAGAGGCAAAGCAGCAGGCAATAAAAGAAGAGAGAGAATTTTGGGTTCGTAAGTTAGCACAGATAGAAGCAAAGATAGATGCAAGGGAGATTGGGAAAGCAGCTAGTTCTCCAGCAGCACTAGAGAAACACATTCCACATGGATCTGCGCAAGGTAGTTGTTCACACACCGCATGTCCAACATTTGATGAAGCTCGATGTGGTCAAGTAGGAGACGAAGTATTAAATCTTGTGGATGGAAAATCAATTCGTAAAGCTATTGATGTAATTGAGGAAAGGGTATTGGGATGTAAAAACAGTGTGTGTGTATATATATATATATTAATGTGGTATATGGTGGATTGAGTGCATATATTTTTCAGGAATTGCGTAGGATTGCACAAGCGCGGCGTGAGAAGAATAAGTATCCCCACAGAATGTCCCGTAAGGGATATGTTGGATTAGAGGAAGAGCTGGTAAGTTAACATAATTGGATAGGTAATTTATTAACTTAGCTGTTAATTTATCACCACAAGTTTAGTAACTCATATTTTTGCTAGTCTACAACAATGGATGAGGAGGAAGTTGATAGAGCAACACTATGGATTGCTGCACGACAAACCAAGCAGGGAACCTTCAAGGATGAAGGGACGAAGCAATGCGCTGACAAATTGTGAAGTTCAATGTGTACAGCTGCCCTTTTGTTAACTATTATGCTTATTTAATATTTTGTAAATGTGAGCAGAGGAACTTGAAGGAAAAGATTGCTAGTGGAGAACTAAGCACTAGTGGAAGTGATGATGTGTTAACCTTGGCTTTGGGCACTCCTGAGCATGGTGGTAGAGTGCGAGGGGTGGGAGGCTATGTGAATCCCTCATCTTACATTCCCTTCCATAAACGTAAAAGGGAGAGCTTCCAAGAGACGGTTCGGTTAAGTGTACAAAAAATATTAGAAGAGGAAAGAGATAAGATCATTGAAGAGGCGAAGCAGCAGGCAATAAAAGAAGAGAGAGAATTTTGGGTTCGTAAGTTAGCACAGATAGAAGCAAAGATAGATGCAAGGGAGGTTGGGAAAGCAGCTAGTTCTCCAGCAACACTAGAGAAACACATTCCACATGGATCTGTGCAAGGTAGTTGTTCACAGACCGCATGTCCAACATTTGATGAAGCTCGATGTGGTCAAGTGGGAGAAGAAGTATTAAATCTTGTGGATGGAAAATCAATTCGTAAAGCTATTGATGTAATTGAGGAAAGGGTATTGGGATGTAAAAACAAAGTTTCAAAGAGGAAGGAGTGTGATGGAAAATCTGTTTCCAACTCCAAAAAAGAGGATGAGCTAAGCAAGTTGAGTGACCAAGAAAAGAAACAGGTGGCTGATCATGGAGTTCAGGGACAATTAGTTGGAGAGAAGTTGGTTAGTTATTTAAACAGTTGTCTATATTTATTGCAAGTAGTACGTATAGTTTTTATTGATTGTGGATTGCACGGAAAACATTTATACTAGGACAAGACGTGCGCAGAATTGCAACCATGAGAGAATTGACTGGTAACTTGGTACGCCTGAATTAAGCGCACAAAATTATCCTGCAAAAGACAATTGTTAGTATAGGATAAGCAGGGATCGTTCAGTCCGGGGATTGAGGGTACTTTCACAAATTGCACTAATTGAACAAAACTATCAAAAACTAAAGAAAGAAAAGGGTAATAAAGTTGACACAAAAACTAAATGAAGGGGGGTTTAAGTTTTGAAAATGCAAGCAATAAAGGAAAGAAAATGTTGCAATTTTTAGGGATTCTAAATCAGATGTATGGACGTTGAGAACTTCGTAATCCACCTCTAGTTATGATCAGAGAAAGACAATTTAACCTAATCTTCAATTACTGAGGCATGTGAATGAAACCAATCAAGAACTTTAGGATCGCCGCTAAAGCCTTATTTTTCCCAAAATTACTTAGAACCGTGAACGCACTGCATCCTAAGCTTGCTTATATGCAATCAAGGTGTAGAACGCTACCCTATCAAATTAACTCATTAAGCACACATAAACACATTAAGCTCTTTGGAAAGATTGATTTTAGAGTACAAAACTAGTGAGGAACGCCATCCTAGCATGTATTCTATTTGTTTGATTTCACCTAACATGTAGGCTTTACTACTTTAGTGTTTTAAGACCGTGAACTCACTGCACCTTAAAACTAGCTCCAAATTACATGCTCATATTTTAGGTGATCAATCTAAGATATAAACATATAAAAGATTTTATAAAACAAAATCAAACAAAGCATTCACAAAACCTTGTAATCGAAAAAGAGATTCAAAAGCTAAAAATCCATCACATAACTAGGATTTCATACTAGTTCTCAACAAGAAAATTACTCACTCATAGTTTGGAAATCCAAAAACATATACATATTGAATTCGAAAAGTACAAAAGGAATAAACCGTAGAGGGTAGTAGATATCACGATCTCACTTTGATTATTCTTCAAGAAAGCTTGAGGCGTCTTCAAAGTAGGAGTACGACAAGATGATGGAAGATGATTTGATAGAAGATGGAGGCTACGGCTTCTCCTTGGAGTAGGGATCTCATGAGCTATGATGAGGGGAGAGTATGGAGGCATGGTTTCTGATTTAGGGCAGTGGATGGTGTGTATATGTGATGGAAGAGATGTGTGAGAGAATGAGAAGAGAGGAAGTGATAACTAAGGAAAATGGAGAGGAAATGGTGAGACAAGGAGATGAAATGGATCAAGGAATGTGTGTCTTAGAATGAGAGGAGAAGGTGTTTATATAGGGAAGAAAAAGAAGAGTGAAATGATGAGTGGAAGAAAAATAATGAAAGTGGAGGATGTGTGATAGAATGAGAAGAGAGGAAGTGATAATTAACTAAGGAAAAATGGAGAGGAAATGGTGAGACAAGGAGATGAAATGGTGAGACAAGGAGATGAAATGGATCAAGGAATGTGTGTGTTAGAATGAGAGGAGAATGTGTTTATATAGGGAAGAAGAAAGGAAAAGAAAAGCATTAGCTTTCTTCATGTGGGTAGGAAACATGAAAATGTGAATATTGAGCTGGTTTTAGGTCAGTTTCTGCCTCTTTATTCCTTCAATTATTTCTCCAACAAGACTTCAGAATGAGCCTTCGACTTCTTCATAAAAAATGTTCCACTATGAGTGTAGATCATCTTGAAAAAATTTCAGAGCTTTATTCCATGCGGTTGGGCCGAAAATGCGGCTGGACCTCTTACAGGTCCAGTTTTCCAGTTTTGCTTATGTAGAAAATTGGACTGATTGTTTGAAGGTCTTCCACTCAAAACTAGCTCTGGCACTCTTCATAAGAAATGATCCTTGGGATTTCTAGAATGAATCTGGAAAGTTTCAACTCATTTAGAGTTTGGATGGTTAGTCTGCCACTCCTCATTTCTTGTCTAGCTCGCTTTCTCATTGGCTCAATTTCTTCAAGACACGCTTTGTCAGGCCAAAATGCTCATTTTGGGGCCAAACAGCTCATTTCATCATCATCTACTCCAATGTACCTAAAAAATAGAAATTGAGTTAAAAATCGATTCGTTAAGGAATTAACTAAGCAAAATGTGAGGAATTAACTTTTAAAATACCACATTAAAATGCTCCTTTCATAACTGCATAGTCATATACCAGAGGTAAATTTCATGAATCTATTTCTATTAAGTACCAAAAGTTATCTGATTGGTGTATCAATGTGAATAATCTGTTGCTGGCTTCAAATTGGTGTATATGCTTGTAATTAGGTACCTCTATGATGTCCTGAGTCAGTATAAAATGTTGGATATGGTTGCTTTTATTGACCCTGCGATGATTGGTGCAATTGGGTGTGAGAAAGGCCAGGAAAGATCCCAACATATAAAGGAGAGGCTGATATCTGCAAAACCTGGACAGATTTTCATGTTGCCATATAACTCAGAGTAAGTATCGGCAACTTAGTATTAGCTGTTGTTATAATGTAATACTTTGCTTGTAGTTATACATATGGGTCGTTGATGAAAATCTGATTATATTGTTATATAGTAAACCCTAAATGCCACATAAAACTAATATGTTCATAACCGCTTATTCGCAACTTATTTTTTCGATCTGTCAGCTCTCACTCTTTATTGGTTATGAGCTATACCAATTAATGTAAAAGTTTTAGGAAGTCTATCTCCTCGTGGTTCAGCTCCCCTTAGAGAAATAGAAGCATCTAAAGGGTTGACCACTTTATAATGTCGAAATGACGGAAGATTGGGTTTATTTTTTTACCTACAGTACCTACTAATATGCTGTAAATAGATGGGTAATGTCAAATTTTATCAATTTCTAATTTCAATTATTTGGATCGCATAAAATCCGTATATGTCTACTAATGTAGTCTAACTTGTTTATTAGTTGTATAAAAAAGTACACCTTCCATTAGCAACAAAGTAGAGGAAATAGACTTTATTAAAATCTACCATTGGATGATATCGTGATAAGAAGAAAGGATTATGGGTAAAATTTCAGCTTTTTTTGTCGTTGTTTGGGTCTCGATCTAGCTACTAGGTCAACAAATGCTGGCAGGGTTTTCGATTGTTAGCCTATGAGTGCAGCCGAGCAAGAAACGAAGCCCAGAAAGGCCGAAGAAGTTGCCGGCATTGAAGACACATGGCGGAGCAGAAGGTAACCCAGAAACCCAATCAGTCAAAATCGTACGAATTGAAAAAATAATTGGTCTAACGTATAGAGATTGACGAGAGGATGCGTTTTCCTATCACATGTAGCTTAATCGGTGACCAGAGTCGCCGGAATTCGTTGAAACTCGCCGGAGGAGACTCGGAGCTTCGGGTTTTCGATTCTCCTTCTTCGTTCAATGCATGGACAATCAAAGGCCACGGGCGTGACGACGATGGCGAGAAGGAGAGAATGCCGGTGGTCCGCCTCTGTTCTGTGGCCTGACGGAGTAGCGCCAGTCGGATCCTCTTTGCAGGTCTTCGGGTCGCGTCAGGTCAGAGAACTCTGGTTCTCTCTCTCGATCCTTCTGGATGGATCATCTAATTACATGCCTACTTATAGGCTTTTTCAAATAATATTTGATGGCTGTGATCAATCAGTGGACTTATCGAAGGCTAGGATCGCGCCACGTTGATCTTTGCTTTTCCAAAATATTTTTCTTTAATCTGAAACTTCCAAAAATCACCAAAAATAGCTTGAAAGTCCGGAAAATTCCAACGAACTCGTTGTGTCGCGTACTTTATTATCCAATCCTTAAATCGAGGATCTCACTAGTGAAAAATTTCAGAAAATATTCTCGAGCACCTTTTCTAAAATCTGAGATTGATAAGTAAATTATCAAACTATCTCAATTAGGCATGATAAACTTTTCCGGGGCTCACAGGTAATGTCAAATTTATCAAATTTCAATTTCGATTTTTTGAATCGCACAATATTCTTATATGTTTACTAATGTGGTATAACAGGTTTATTAGTTGTAATGAAAAGTATACATTCCATGAGCAACTATGTGTAGGAAATAGACTTTATCAAAATCGACCGTAGGATGTTATCACGATAAGAAAAATGGTTATGGTCAAAATTTCAGCTATTTTCGTCGTCGTTTAGGTCTCGATCTAGTAGGTCAACCCTAAACATTAAATACCACATATAGCTAATATGCTCATAACTGCTCACTCGTAACTTATTCTTTTGATCTGCCAGCTATCACCTCTCGTGGGTATGAGCTGTATCAAATAATGTAAAAATTTTGGGAATTTTATCTCCTCAATGGTCGGCTCCCTTAGGGAAGTAGAAGTTTTTAAAGGGTTGACCGGTTTATTTCATGTCCAAATGACAGCGGATTGGGTTAATTTTTTTACACAATGCCTACTAATACACTATAAATAGATGGGTAATATCAAATTTATCAATTTTCAATTTCGATTTTTTGGATTGCACAAAATTTTTATATGTACGTCTACTACTGTGGTATAACTAGCTTATTAGTTGTAATGAAAAGTATACCTTCCATGAGTAACAATGTGTAGAAAATAGATTTTATCAAAATCGACCGTAGGATATTATCACGATCAGAATAAATGGTTATGGTTAAAATTTCAGCTATTTTCATCGTCGTTTGGGTCTTGATCTAGTAGGTCAACCCTAAACCTTAAATACCACATAAAACTACTATGCTCATAACCGCTCACTCGTAACTTATTTTTCCGATCTGTCAGCTGTCACGCTCTTGTGAGTAGGAGATATATCAAATAATGTAAAAATTTAGGGAATTTGATCTCATCAAGGGTCGGCTCCCCTTAGGGAAGTAGACGCTTTCAAAGGGTTGACCTATTTATTTCATGTCGAAATGACTGCGAATTGGGTTAATTTTTTTACACAATACCTATTAATACGCTATAAATATATGGGTAATATCAAATTTATCAATTTTTAATTTCAAGTTTTTAGATTGCACAAAATTCTTACATGTCTACTAATGTAGTATAACTAGTTTATTAGTTGTAATTAAAAGTATACCTTCCATGAGAAACAATGTGTAGGAAATAGATTTTATCAAAATTGACCGTAGGATGTTATCATGATAAGAATAAATGGTTATGATCAAAATTTCAGCTATTTTCGTCATTATTTGGTTCTCGATCTACTAAGTCAACCCTAAACCTAAAAGACCACATAAAACTAAAATGCTCATGACCACTTACTCACAACTTATTTTTGCAATTTGTCAGCTCTCACACTCTCGTGGGTATAATCTATATAACTTAATATAAAAGTTTCGGAAAGTTTATCTCTTCATAATTTAGCTCCCCCTAGGGAAGTAGAAGTGTATAGAGGGTTAACCGCTTTATTTAACGGCGAAATGAAGACGGATCAGATTAATTTTTTTACACAGTACCTAATAATATATTATAAATAGATAGATAATGTCAAACTGATCGATTTTCCATTTCGATTATTTAGATCGCACAAAATGCTTACATGCCCACTAATGTTTACTTATTAGTTACGTGTACAAGTATACCTTCCATGACAAACAAGGTGGATGAAATATAATTTATCAAATGCGACCATTAGATATGATCACGACATAAAGAAATGGCTATGGTCAAAATTTCAATTTTTTTTGCCATAATTTGGGTCTCGATCTACGTAGTCAACCTTAAATCCTAAATACACAAAAAACTAAAATGCTCATTACCGCTCAATCGCAACTTATTTTTTTTTATTTGTCAGCTCTTACACTCTCGTGGGTATGAGCTATATAACCTAATGGAAAAATTTTGGAAAATTTATCTCTTCGTGATTAAGCTCCCATTAGGGAAATAAAAGCATATAAAGGGTTGACCGCTCTATTAAATGTCGAAATGATGACAAATTGGGTTTATTTTTTTTACACAGTACCTAATAATATATTATAAATAGATAGATAATGTCAAACTGATCGATTTCCAATTTCGATTATTTAGATCACACAAAATGCTTACATGCCCACTAATGTAGTTGACTTATTTATTAGTTACATTTCTCTAAAGGCAACCCCATAAAGATATAAGACTTTGGGGAAACCAACCATTGGATGCAATGGTTAAGATATCTTATGCTCATTTTCAATATATTATCTGCTTTCGACTTTGTCTCAATAACGATCCACTCGGTCAATTACAATGTCTTCATTATTACCAACACTAAAACACAATTTAGAGAAAAGAAAGGGACTATGGAAACTCATTTTTTCTATAATACTTTCAAAGGAAAAATGCAATCACGACGTAAAAAATAGGCATATTTTTCCATATTTTGTGCAATTCAAAGAAAAAATGAAACTAAAATCAGTAAATTTGAAATCACCCATGTGTTTATTTCGTAGTAATAGATATTATGTAAAAAAATGACCCAGTCCCCCGTCGTTTTCACATTGTTTAAAGCGATCAACCCTATAAACAAAATGCTTCCCTAAGAGAGCCAAATCACAACGGAATAAATGTGCCAGATTTTTGGATTGCACAAAATCGTTGTAGCTTACTAATGTTGTCTAACATGTTTATTGGTTGTAGGGAAAAATATTCATTCCAAAATGAACAAGATGGAGGAAATATAATTCGGCAAATTCGACCGCTGGATGTGATCAAGATGGGGAAATATGGCTATGGTAAGAAATTTACATGTTTTCGTCATTGTTTCTGTCTCGATCCACGTGGTCAACCCTAAACTTTAAATACCCATCAAACTAAAATACTCGTAACCATTCTCTCACAACTTTTTTTCTCGATCTATCAGCGCTCACACTCTCGTGGAGAGAAGGTGTATCAACACATGTAAGAAATTCGGGAAGTTTATCTCCCAGTTTTTCGGCTCCCCTTAGGGAAACATAAGCATATAAGAGGTTGACCCCTTTGACTAGTATGAAAACGACAGCCCACCGAGTTAATTTTTTTACATGGCACCTACTTATACATGTTAAATACATGGATAATGTCAAATTAATTTATCGATTTTTCAATTTTGGTTGCGGATCACTATAAATACCTATGTGCCTACTAGTGTTGTATAACTTGTATATTGCTTATATAGTAATGTGGATTTTTCAAAAAGACAAGGAGAAGGAAATTGTGTCAGACCAACTGTTGGATGAGATGATTGAAATATTTTATGTTTAATGTAAAAAAATTAATCAATTTCATCATAATTTCGACTTCGATCCTTATGGTCAACCGATGACACCTTAATAACACTATTTATTAATTACATTCCTCTAAGGGCAACCCCATAAAGACATCAGAGTTTGGGAAAACCGACTGTTGGATGCAATTGTTGAAATATTTTATGCTTATTTTCAAAATATTATCCTGTTTTGACTTTGTTTCAACAATGATCCACTCGATCAACTACAATATCTTCATTAACCCTAAATACTAGAACACAATACTATAAGAGCACTTTTCATGACAATTTCTCATATGGTATACCTCTACTAGTTATGTACAACAACTCGAGGATTTAATTTTCGCGGTTAATTTTTTAAAACACTTAATTGTTAAGTTTATCAATAAAATTTAATCAAGTCAACGTTAAATAGAAAATTCTAATTTTTTTCTTTCCATTTTATTTTTATGTCACTAATATCGTCAAAATGAAACCAGAATGGTAACCAACAAATTTGAACGAACTAATTAAATTGAAACAAAAAAAGTTAAAAAACAAAAAATAAAAAGACAACAAGAAATAAAGAAAATAGGAAAGGGAAAAAGAGGTGGTTCGATCCCCGGTTGCCACCATCAATTCCTTGTGCCTTAGCCACCGCACCACGTTTGTGGTTTAATTATTTTTGTCTTGAGTTTTGTATTAAACAAATTTAAACTGGTTTCTTCTTAGGAGTTGATTCTCTCCTTCGACCTCTTTCTGGAGATTTCACAATATTAATCCTTCACGGGTCACCCATACGATTCGATTCAACACTTAATTCCTAAACCCATAGATTCTTAATCAAACACAAGCTTGACCCTCGACTTCTTGGTTCGAGTGGTTCTTCATTCTGGTGACGAGGCAGTAGCCGTACGAGTAGTCGCGCGTGCCTTCGTCGAAGGCGTTGACGATGACGCCATTGCAGCCGGAGCAGTAACCTTGGAGGAGGATGGGGAGGACGTTCGACTGGGCTGGCCGGAGCGACGGCGACCGGGAGATGGGCAGATGGCGGACCGCGAGGGACATGAATATGTTGCGGATCTGGAATTTCCGATCAACAACCTTCCATTTGCTCCGAGTTCACTCTTTCAACCTCAAATGAGACTTCCTTCAAATGAGTTTTGTCGGTCTGTTTCTGCCATTTTTGATAGGCATGTGCGAAGGAGGTCGTCGCAGTTAAATTGTTTTACCCATTACACGTTGTCCGTCGTATACGGAAATTTTACCCTTCCGTTAACGCCTGTCAAGGGCGCACGCTACCCACAGGCTCCAATTATATAATTGGATAAGTATGCAGTTTCCAAAACTAGTTGTATCTTTGGTCACCGAGACCCAGCATATATATATAAGGATATGCGTGTTCATGTGATTGAAGTCACCGCTAGTGCTGGGCGTTTAAACCCGAAAACCCGTAAATCCGGACCGGCCAGTGAAAGCCTGACCCGTTCGGGCCGGGTCCTATTTTTTTATTCACTAAAACGGTTCGAGCCGGGCCTTGACATTCAAATTTGAAAAAGCCCGTCAGGCCCGTATTAGGTAAAAGAGAGACACATGTCAGTGTTTTATTGCTCAATATAAGGCCACAAAATATTGTCATAGGATCAGGTAAACTGAATTATATTCCCCACTGACCTAAACCTAAAGTGAACTAAATGTCTCATTGTCTCGCACTCTCGCCTCATTCTTCACCCAAAGGTCCCAAACGGCCAAACCAGATCTGAGACTGAGAGAGAGGCCGCCATCTCAAAGGCGATCTGAACAGAACCCAACCGCCTCCTCCGGCCGCTTCCGCCATGTCCGCCAACACCAAGCCCTCTCTCTCTCTCTTCACTTCCTTTTTAGCCTTCAATTCATCGATTTAACCCAAACTCGATCTGAGAGAGGCCTTCTCCTTCACAAAGCCGATCTGTACAGAGCCCAGGCGCTTTTCCTCCGGCCACTTCCGCCATCTCCAAGACCTCTCTCTCTCTGTCTCTTCACTTCAGTTTCAGCCTAATTCATCAAACTCGATCTGAACCTTCATTGAAAATACTCGATCTGAAGTTCCCAAACTAGTTCTGAACCTTCAGTTACATACTCGATCTGAACCTTCAGCTAGCTTATTCGATCTGGGCAGGTTAGTTTCTCTTTGCTCAGTTTCTCTTAGTTTCTCTTTGTATTCCAAGATTAAGTATTTTGACACAATCATTTCTTGCAGGACTGGAGTCTTCCACCCGATCTCCGACTCTCACCCATCCGCCGCTTCTGAGCTCTTCACCCAGGGATCCTTCGACAAGTGAATTTAAGCCCTAATTGAACCCTGAAATTGATTTCCTATTGGTTTCTGCGATAAATGAGAATATATGAATATTCTCATTCATGATTCATTTAAACTAAATGTGACTGAGAATTCTAAGATTTGAAGTTTTCAATTTCAGTGTTCACTTTGGTTAATTTGTGCAAAAAATTAGAGTAATTTGGCTATTTAGTCTCTGTTGAACTGCTTAGTGATTTTGGTGTTGGTTAATTTACTTCATGCATGATTGATTGATATTTGATAATGTGTGGTTACTGTAGTCAGTGCTTTTTTGTGTGTGGAACTAATATGGACGATATGTAATTGTTTGATTTGGATGTTATCTCAATGCTCTAGTTATTTGTGCTAAGGAACTTTGTTTTACTAAAGTATAATCTGGCCTTGCTGTGTGTAGTGCTAGTTGAACCCAGGTTGCAGCTTGAATGGTTTGTTATCTAAATCGATTTATGATGCTTGTTGTAGGGACAAGTGTGGAAGCCAATTAATGGATGGCTACATTGTTGGTGAACTGCTGGATTGAAGACTGGAAGAATGGCTACTAAGTTGCTGTATTTGAATTAGGACTTTCTAATTTCTATTTCATTGCATATTTGTACTTGAATTTGGACTTCATATTTAAATTTGGACACTTTGTATTTCAATTGTAGCTTTAATTGTTCTTGAAGAGTACTTGAATTTGGATATTATGTATTCTGGATATTAGAATTTGCAGCTTGAACTTTGGATTTTGATAGTGTTTTAATTCAAATTTTCACCAGGTTGATCTGAATGATATATAGCAAAGTAGATATAGAAATGGTAAAATACAGGTTTTTGGGCCCGAAAGCCCGCAAGCCCGGCCCGAAATGAAACGGGCCGGGCCCGGGCCGGTCCCTGTTTGTGTCAAAGCGGGCCGGTTCCGGGCCCAGTGAAATTATTGTTGGACCCGGCCCGTGCCCAGCCCTAGTCACCGCGATACTGAGACAGCAAGATATAGAGACTGCTCGTTAGCTAGTCTGGGTATCAGTGTGCGTCACCGAGATTGAAGTCAAAGTATCTGAGGGTCACCGGGAGGGTGCTTTACCGCGATACGGTGGTGAGAGGCCTTGGTCACGATACCGAGAGGTGAAGTATTGGTGAGGCCCTCACCGTAAGGTGCCGAGATGCATAGTGTCTAGAGTAGCGTACGTTGCCCCATCTCGCTGCCGAGATGTCCTTTCGGATTCTCTTCGGTACCAGAAGCAAAATTTCTGAAATCTGTCATGATTCGTTGAGGAGTCGCGAGTCGGGGCGACTCAGTAGAGACCGGCAAACACGTTTTCGCAATGGTGGGTTGATTATCTGACTGGAATTTGTTGTCTACCCAGGAAAGAAAGAGACTGAGATTTGGTTTCTCTCTCTTCCACTTCTTTCATACACGACCCAGGGACTGCGAAACTTGTAAAGATAGTGGGATGATGATGATGATTTAGTTGGGCAGTCGGTCGTTGATTTCGAAAATGGCTGATCAAGGGTTGATTGATCATAAACAGCAAAGGTTGTTTATCTATCCATAAGAATGAGAACAGTTACTTACTTGTACTGAAAGCACACTACTTCACACCTAACAGGAAAAGAAGTACACTGCTACTATGGCTTTCTTTGAGAGAATATTTTCTGTCTCAAGTTTCGAATCTAGTTCTTAGTTAGACCAGTTTTCGAATGCCTTCTAAGATAAGCTAAAGCTCCTTATATAGGGAGCGGAACTCAAACTAGAATTCAAATACAAAAAAATGTACAGAACAACTCCGTGACTTCTGCTTTTCTGAGTGCTCCTGCTGGTGGAGGTCGGCCAGGGAAAAGCAAAAGGTGAGAAGTGAAATGTTTTTCACTTGTCCTTTTCTTTTTGAAAAGGAAAAAGCAAAAGTAGCTTTAGAAAAGTCTAAAGTTCTACAGTTGTTATTTTGGTGCTGATTCTTCACCTGTAGCTTCACATGTTCTCGTCCGTTTCAGAATGGTGCCAAAGACAAAGGAGTCGTTGTCTGCCTAGGCCATGCGAGTTGTTGTTGCATTATCCTCGACGTCTGTATCGACATACATTTTGTAGTGGTTGTCATTTTCAAGCTTTTCCACCCAACGCATGCATGCCATTGTCGAGTCTAACTCTTTTCTGGTTAGAGATAGGAATATATCGCTGCTGACTACGTCAGGATGATCGTAAGCAGTGATAATTGTCTTTTCTCCTGCTGCCAGGAAGGTATTGTTGCTGTCTTCAGAGATGATCTTTCTGATGTAGTCCAGAGCCATGGCCTTCATCCAAGGGATGCTAGAGTTTGGTTGGCCATTGTATGCTACACAGGCTGGTTGAAGATATCTTCTTTGAATAATTCTCACATAATGATATGGAGGAATATATTCAACCTCACCGTTTGCCTGCTGGATCCATTCTGGAGGCGTGGACCTGAACTTCAGACGAAGTATACAGTCATATTTCCTGATATTCTTGACTGTGTTGACAATAATAGGCGGCAATCCTCTTAGATCATCATTAGTTTTGGTCCACAGATTATGGACAAACCCATTTTCAACAAGCCAAAGCTTGTGTTCTTGAGGATGTTCTCTCTGAACATTTACCAGGTATCTTCCAACATATGGTCCTGAGACAATGAAGAGAGTTGGAGGAACTAGGTCTTCTGAATTGTGCCTTCCTATCAGATTGTGGAATTCATGCCAATCTGATTCATTAAGTGCCATGATAGGGACCCTAGCACTTTCCGGATTTTCCAGGAAGGAAATTTTTTCTTTTCTTACAGCACTCTGCTGTGTATGAAGCTCTTCACCTTGTGGTCTACCATGCTCATAGAGTTCTTCAGCTAATGCAAAAAGAGCTGGGAACATCAAACCACTGCTTCTTTCTTAAAAGGCAAATAAGAGATTATCCAGGATTGCCTTCTGGTGATAAGCTAGTCTCCTGCCAGTTCTGAACACAAGAGTATCAAA
>BDJD01001965.1:113278-139854 GCA_002564525.1 Rosa multiflora
CCGTTTGAGACGGGCTAGCCAATCCTTTACCCTGGGATTGATCAGTTAAAGCCAAGCCCTTTGAGCTTAGCAGAAACCTTTTAAGGATTTTCTCCTTGGTTTCTTTTGGATCCTCTTCAGGTTCCTGTTCTTTCCCAGGCCTTCTGCTTCTGGGATTACGACCTTCGTCGTCTTCTCTTTGGCTGAACATTGCCAATTCTCTGGTCAATGCGTCTGGAAGATAGTTCTTGTTTCCTGCAATTAATTCAACAGTATAATCATATTGGTTAAGAAACAATTGCCAGTTGGCTAATCTTCCTCTATCAGCAGCTTTGTCAAGTTTAAAATTTTTAAAATTCTTTACTCTAGCACAATCGGTGCGGGAAATTGTTTTTTTGACAGCCAAAATTTCTTTTTCCCCTGTGGGATAATTCAGTTCTGCAGGGCTGAACTTGCCACTACAAAATTTGCAGATCTTTTCAATGTTAGTTCCAGCCGCTCTCGCCAGAACAACATCGGACCAGTAATTATCACTCGCATATGTCTGGAGGATAATTTCATCATTCTCTTCTGGTTGTTGAAGAGGAGGGAGATTTTTGCAGAGATTTTTTATCTGCTTCACGATCTTTTCATCATCTTCTGTGAAGTTCCATTTCCTTTTGGAACTTGTCTTGGGAGATAACATTGCTGTTAACCATGAGATTCTAGGAATGAAATCTCTCCCATAATTTATGACACCAAGGAATCTCTCTAGACTCTTAGCATCAGGAATTCTGTCTGGTAACTTCCAGATCTTTTCAAGGATGTGAGGTTGGAGATTTATGACTTCATTCTTGATGTTTATCCCTAGGAAATCAGCTTCATCAAGGATAAAGAAGATTTTCTTTTCACCTAGGATAATTCCATGCTGAACTATCAGCTTTACTACCTCATAGAGGTGTTGCATGTGTTCTTCTCTGTTTTTGGAGAAGACCAGGATGTCATCTATGTAGACGACGCAGAACTCCGCTACATGCTTGAAGATGTTGTCCATCTTTCTTTGAAAGATTGTGGGAGCTTGCTTGAGACCAAAAGGCATTACTAACCATTCGTAATGGCCTTGAGGTGTTCCAAATGCAGTGAGAGGTACACTCTCAGGATGCATCTTGACCTGCCAGAAACCCGACTTTGCATCGAATTTCGAAAAGACTTTAGCTCCTCTGAGTTGGTTGATCAGGACTCTTACTTGAGCAATCTGATATCCGTCTTTGACAGTCTTTTTGTTGACATCTCTGTAGTCAATTACCATTCTAGCTTTGCCTCGTAGAGTTTCTGCATGATTTCTCACGTAGAATGCTGGAGCATGATGAGGGCTAGTGGAAGGTTGAATTAATCTCTTGTTCAGGAGATCTTCAATATCTTTTCTGAATTCTTTTTGATCTTCCTCTTTATACTGAGGAATGGCTTTGACATGACAGATAGCATTCATGTCATGCATTCTTAATTCACAGACCACTGGGTCTTTTTCCCAAAACTTCTGAGGATTTGTATCCACATTCTGCTCGAGTAGTTTCTTGATTTTTTCAAGAGTGGGAATTTGCTGAGACTCAAGCTTGTTCTGAAAGTGCTTAAGGTTATGCTCATGGATGAAACTAGCTTCTTCTTCTTCACTAGTCTCTTCTTCTTCTTCTTCTTCTGAAGATTCTTCAACAAGCAATTCTTCTTCTTGTTTGATTTGGAGTATGGGCTCAAATTTGGGTTTGTAGGGGGTAAGATCACCACTATTCTGTTGCGATCTCTGATACTGAGTAGTAAAACCGGGACCAACTACACTTTTTGCTTGTGTGAGACGGTCTGCCCAGAACACCCGTTCTCCTTTTCTGAAGCCTATCGCTTCTTCATCCTGAATGAATCGTTATTGGAGAATAAAATCATTTCCCAACAAGAAATCAGATCCTTGGCCTTCAGATTGCCAAACATTCTGGATGATAAATGTTCCTCCACCAATGGTGATATGAACATTTTTTGCTACTTTCTTCATGGTGAGATGGCTTCCATCAAATGTAACACCAGTAGCTGATTTCTTTTTATCTTCTTTCCAGAGTTCATCTGGAATTGCAAATCTCTTTGCAACTGTAAATCCTGATCCATTATCTACAAAGGCATGTAGATGATATTTTCTGTGATCAGGAAACTTGAGTCCGATCTCTATGTAGTTGCTGTAACGACTTGTAGAGACGACTTTCTCGTGCTGAAGCTCATTTTCTTGAGCTTGTTCCTTGGGAATGAATGGCTTGCATTCTTCTGGAACATTTTCCTGAGTTGGTGATTCATCATCCCAATCTGTAGGAATTATCTATTTGCTGTCTGGATCATTGTACCAGGACGGAGGATCATATCTGACTTTATAATCAAACTTGCCGGAAGGTTGGCCAAGTAGATCCCATGTGCCAGTATCCGTAGCTGTCTCTTGTCTTTCCAAGGGATGAACATTTTCTGGTGGTTTCACCAGTTCTTCTTTTTCTGGTATTTCAACCAGTTCAATATCTTCATCGATTGTCTCTTCACCGATGATTTCTTCCTTTATTTCTGAGGAAGATGGTTTCAGGGTTTCCTGGAACAAAGTTTCAACTCCTTTTGTTTGTTCCATGGTTTCCTGGAACAGAGTTTCAACTTCTTTCGCTTTTTTCTCAGCGAAATACTCTTCATATTCTTGTTCGACCAACTGGCTGACAAGACCTTTCTTAGTTTTTCTTCTTGCTTCAGCTATGAAGCATTCTTTGTGATAGGTCTTCTTAGACTCTTCACAAAATATAGGGAGACCATTCTTCTCGTGACAAAAGCAGTAGTCACAAACAAATGAACCAGGGTTTACCTGATAAGAATACATGAAGGATTCTGTCTTGCTTTCTTCCCAGTTTTTGATTTTCAAAACATTCATTTGTCTGGATTCGAAGTACTCTACTTCAGAATCAATCTCAGACTCTTCTGATGAAGTTTCTTCTTCTTCAGACCAGGCAGAGTAAACTGACATGTCATCTTCTTCATCATCAGAATAGGCTATTTCGTAGCCTTTCATATTTGCTACCTCTACTATTTGCTCAAATTTTTCAAAGAGAGCCTTAGTAGATCTTTTACCCTTTTCCGGGCATTCATTGGCATAGTGCCCTTCAGCTTTACACAACCAACATCTGCAAGCTTTCTTGCTAGGTTGTTTATGCTGATGAGTATTCTTCTTTTTCTTGAAGAACTTCTTTTTAGGATCTTCATCCTGTTGCTTCTTGTAATTGGAACTTTTCTTTAATTTCCAATTCTTCTTCTGATTACTCTTTCTGAATTTTTTAGAGTAATATTTTTCTTTTTTCTTTTTTCTGTGGAATTTGGATTCCTGACATCCCCAGTTTGTGGGTATATCAAGTATTCCATAACAGAAATTTTCAACTCCTTTGAGTTGCTTCTTGGCCATCTTAGCTCTAAGATTGGCTTTGCATTGCTCTTTCAGTAGTTGCCGGATTCTGTCGGCAATTCCTCCAACTGAAAATCTTTCAATTGGTTTTTCAGCTATGTTTTCTCTCACAGCTGTCCTCCATGGTTCAGGGAGCTTTCTGTGCAACAGATTAACTAGATCAGTATTCTCTAGTTCACCAATCGTACAGTAATATTCCTGAAATTCGTTCAGGTACTCTTCGAAGTATCTCATGTCACAGATTTTGAGAGCATAGATATTCGACTTTGCCGTTTCTTTGGCTTTTTCACTCAGATTTGAAAGATCTCCACAGAACTGATCATACAGGGTACTGCAAAATCATACGGAGACTTTGAATTTTTGATTTCTTCAAGCCAGTCTCTTCCTCTGGCAGTTTCCTTGAAGGATAGGTAGTACTTTTTTGCCACTCCGGTGAGAGTAGTCTCATAGTACACCTGCAAATCTGGTGCTTCAAATTTACCAAGGGTGAGTGCAGACGCCATCATCAGGCTATCTACCCATTGATCAATGGTTTTTCTTTTGTCTAGACTCTTGTCTAGATTCAACCAGATGCCATAGTTCGTGATCGGAACTCTTGGCAGATTGTCCTCGGGACGAATCTTTGGGAATTTCTTTCCCCTTTTTTACCCGTGGGGGCTTTCTGAAATGGGAGTTTTGTTTCCCTTGTTTCTTTTTTGATGAAAGTTCTGGAGTTTTCTCCATCTTCCATTTCAGCATCTCGATAAGGAAAGACTTTTCTTGTCTTTCTGCATTTGAATGCTTTCATTTCTTCGATTAGTTTTTCTAATCGTTCAGGATTTTCGCAATTTTCAGCTTCTTCATAAAGATCATAGAGCCTCTCAGCTCTGAGCATATGGACTGGTCTGTTTAGATCAGCTTCCAGTTCTTCTTCTGATATTGGCTCTTCAATAGTGGGTTTTGTACCACTGACACCGGCTTCTCTGGTACTGTAGCTTCTTCTCAGAAGACTGCTGTTTATCCTGATGTTCTCAGGACAGACATCACTTTTTCTGTGACTGTCGAAGTTGAGGCTGATTTCTCCAGTTCTTCTACTCTCGTAGATCTTTGCTTTTACTCTTTCCGGTAGCTTTTTTGGACCGGATAACTTCCATTCAAGAGGAAAAGTTACTTCATTCCAAGCAACCTTGTGAATCTGCTGTGAATGGTTCTTCTGGCTTGTGAGGAATCCAGTAGTGAGACCAGGGATGTTAGAGATCTGTGTCTTTGGTTCTACTGTGGTGCTCATCAGTTTATAGTATACTCTGTACACTATCGCTAGTTCTTGCATTTCTTCTTTCATGGATATCCCATCTATCTTGACTCTCAGTCTGAGGCAGTGGGCTGCATCTTTCAAGCTGGTAGTGAAGTTGGGGAAGCAGTTGAAATATGCTACTTGGTTGCACAGTGATGCTTCTAGAGTTCCCAATAGACTAGCTTGGAAGTCTGTCAATCTGTTGTCTTGCAGGACACATAGGACTGAACAGTTGATGCCTTCTCTTGCCAAAAGCTTTATGCCGACTTGGACTGCTCCAATGTGCATAAATTGGTACTGCTTGGCTTGTGCTCGGGCAACTTTAGCTTGGGTGATCATCAAGAGATCTGTCTCTCCTATTGTTGAGGGGGTTGTGAATTCAAGTACCTTGAAGTGGTGGCTATCCATCAGGTCAAAGGTTCCCCTTCGGTAGATCTGTTTGAAATCTAGCTTTGGAATTGAGGCGTTTTTTACCTCTCGCTCGATTTCATTATATTCAAATTCTTCAGAATTTAGGAGTTGGACTCCTTTCTTTTTTCCAAAGATGCTTAACATCTTCATTTCTCTTTTTTCCGGGTTTTCATGCCGGATACTAGTTTGACTAGTAGATGGTTCCAGAAAAATCGTGTTTGGAACACGATTTGTGTCTGGTTTCTCTAATGGTTTGAATCCATTAGTCTTCTTTTTTACTGTAGGCAATTTATTGTCCTTTAGTATAGAATCCAGCGTTTTTTGCTGTTCTTGGATTTTTCTACTAACACTCGTTAGTTTCTCTTCTTCTGTTTTTGGAAGATCTTTGATATAATCCAGTTTGTTTTCCAATCTTTCCAATTGGTGGATTATAGCAGGTAATCTTTCTAGAGTCGACTGACATCTAGATATTTCTAGTAACAGCTTCTGATATTTCTCATCAGAAGATTTTAGTAGAGAATTTATTTTCTCTAATAACAATTCTGACATTGTCCCCATTAAGGAGGGGTTCTCCTTGAGCTATTTTTACAAGCTCTGATACCAGTGGAGTGCGGATCTAACCAATGCTCAAATAATTAAGAGGTTTTTGTTCCTCTTCTAGAACATATAGGAGATTTTCTATCTCTTCTTCTATTTTATAGATTCTAGTCTGAAGTCGATAAATAATATCCCAGTAATTGGGAGATTCTCTATCAAGGCTGTCCCGATAGGTTTTTAATTTTCTCAGTTTTTCTCTTTCTTTCTGCAGTTCTTTAGTAGTATGTTTGCATATAGCAACTAACTCAAGTCTATCTACAATTGAAATTATGAATAGTAAATCGTACTGTTTACCTTTCGAATTTAGAGGATGATTGTCAATTTCATATATATATTCAAATAAAAACTCTGATGGGCCCACCACGTTTCTAAAACCATTAACTAATTAAACAAAAGTAAATAGTAGAATGAAAGAGACATATGCAGATGCAGACTCTAACAAACCAAGAGCAAAGGGTACTGATGGTAGTGATTTTGAAAAGACGGGTAGATAGGAGAAAAAGTTGTGTAAGAGGGAACAAAAATAATACACTGGGGTGTATGAGAAGTATTTTCCCGGATTTGGGGTGTATGAGCATTAACCCAATGTTAAAATGCTTGTGTCAAATTCAAATTTAAAGGCTGATGTGTACAATGTCATTTTTAACAAATTTTAACTCCAGTAGATATGTTAAATTTAAATATTATTTTATTATTTTTTAGAATATTTTATATAAGAAAAATCAAGAGAACTTTTTCTCTTTCTCCACCCTCATCCCCAGATCGGGATTCTTTTATACTTTTTTCCTCCATCTTCCTTCCGTTCTCTTTCATCATCCCATCATCTTCCTCTATCTTCTCCTTCTGGTTCTCTTCTTTGTCTCCTCCTTATTCTGCTCCTGTCTAAATCTCTATCTTGCCCTTTCTATCCATATATGCACAACCATGAACTTATTGAGAATTTGAGATTGATTGCTTTTTTCCTGCTAGGATGTGAATGATGAATCTGGGTATTCTACGATAGTTGTTCTAATTGGTGATTGTATTGGATCTGATTGTATTTGCTTGGGTTTAAGCAATTGGGTCAAAGAACTGGGTTTAAACATCTTCAAAGAGAGAGAGACGAGAAAGAAGGGAGAAGGAGAAACAAACATGAAGAGATCTGGTACATATTCCCTTCTTGTTTCAGTATGAACTCTTTGATAGAATTAGAGTTTCTTAATAGATGAAGAACACATCTATCTATACAACTGCTTTCAATAAGATAAATTCGACTGGAGATTTTGAAAGTGTATGTGGAACCAGAATGAAGTAAGAGAACATGATCAACAATATTCTCAAACATTTTCGTCGTCGTTGTACCATCTATCTTCTTTGATCTGGTTCTCGGTATGCAGAGAGAGAGAGACGAGAAAGAAGGGAGAAGGAGAGAGAGAGAACGAATAAAAAAATAAAAGACAGACGAGTTTGGGTCTGTCAATTTTGACAGTAAGAATTGGAATGTCAAATCCACGTAGGATTTGACATATCTGTTGGAGTGAATTCATCTTTCATTTGTAACCATTGGGTATTCCATGTGGCAAATGACCACTCCATTGGAGATGGTCTTATGGAGGAGAGAGAGGAAAAAAAATCTCAGATCTACTTTCTCTCTCATCCAATCTCTTGTGAAAACCAAGGAGTTGTACTCTGGTATGCGGGCATAGGGAAATCCAAGAGGAGCGAGAGAATTTTGGTTGCCGGAAAAAAAAAATTCAATGAAATAGTAAAATTGCTCGTGGTGAGCTATGTTGCACCATCAGAGGGCTCATTCTAGCGTTAAATGTTTTTGCGGTAGAAATGGGGTTGTGATGAGAGCTTCCACCTCCGATATCTGTACCTGCCAACTATGAACAGAGGTCAGAGGGAAGACCAGGCTAGCCGGCCTTCTCAGATACATGTAAGAAATGTATTTATAGTGTGGAGAGAAATGTATTTATAGTGTGGGGATGAGCTTGTCACTCCTTTATTTCAATGTGGGACTAACTGTGGTTTACCCGATACCACTAGTGTATGGTATCGGTATCAGTATTGTGTCAGGACGTTATCGGCACCATTTCACGTGGTTAGTGAGTCTTGTGCTTACGATACTTGTGCCTGAGAGGTCTCTATACCAAAAGCCTTCATGTTTGTGTTTGCAGGTATAGCCCTCCTTAAAGCTAACTCTCCTGTTCTGGGAACCTTGGTGTCTGGAGAATAAAGAACCGCATTCGCAGGTGATATAGGTCAAAACTCCCAACCAACCAAAGGAAGCGGAGAGGATATTTGGACAACCACAAGTATCACAGCAATTAAACTCTCAAGTTTCTTTTTATATCCATTAGTTGACATGTAGGAATTGGAAAGAGTACTACGTACGTTGGTCTTCGAGTCCCTGCATGACTGAAAACGCATTTCAAAAGAAGAAAAACATCGCAAAGAACAACAAAATCATCTGTTCATGCATTACACGAACAAAATAATCTCTTAAGACACCGAAAATCATGTCGAAACCCTGAAGAATAACACTAATTTTTGGCATGAAGTAATTGAAACAATGGACTGAAAACCAATAAAATTTGAAAGCTGCTGAACATATTATCCCATTAAAAAAAGCCAAGATGCCTTAGTACCATATGGCTTACTACATTCTGTACTACAGTAGTATTTAGGAAACCAGCTTCTTAAATAGTAGACTAATAACTCGGAATCAAGCTAAGCAAGTCAACCAATGCATGGAGCCAATTTACTCCTGTATCAAACTTGTTTACTTGTGGTTGTCCAAATATCCTCTCCGCTTCCTTTGGTTGGTTGGGAGTTTTGACCTATATCACTTGCGAATGCGGTTCTTTATTCTCCAGACACCAAGGTTCCCAGAACAGGAGAGTTAGCTTTAAGGAGGGCTATACCTGTATCAATATATTAATGTGTTGAACGAACCCCATCAACAATTCCATAATGACAAAAGGAGCACAAGAGCATGTCAATTGATAATGGTCAATGACAGTCAACACAAGGCATGTTTATTAGAGAATACATTTTCTATTTCTTAGCTGAAATATTTCAGTAACTAATTAACCAGGAATAATTGTCAAAAAAAGAAGAAGAAGATATAGTCAGGGAATTAAACGGGCAGATCCAATATCGGAAATTCGGAATCATTAAGCGTGATGCGCTGCGAAGCACTGGATCGCCGGTCCGTACCAAATTGAAGCCGACTTATTTTGAAGCTAAGGAATTGCCAATTTCAACAGGTTAACCTCATTTTGATTAAGTTGCCAATTTCTCTCTTTCATACTTTACCAGTTGCCGACTTATTAATTTTGAAGCAAAGGAAATGCCTTGTGTGCGTATTATCTGTGTGTGATTGGATGATGTTCATTTTCCTATCTAGACCAGATGGAAAAGCACTTGTCGCATGTTTGAATTTGCTAGTTAGTGCATATGAGAAACAATCGATCTCTGTTATATCTATTTAACTGAGCATTTTTGCTCAAAATGTACTGGAGTCAACTTGAGCTAGAACTAATGCTCTGTTTTATGGCTATTATCTCCTGTAGATCTGATATATACTTGTATTTCATTTGTGGCTGGAAATTGTCTCCGTTTTTTCTGTTTAAATGTGTTGTTGCTAGTCTACTAGTTCCATAACTTTTGTTTCTTTTTTAATTTAATTTGTAGGATCTTGATGAGTTCAAGACCATTCTCAAACCACGGTTAAAACTAATTGTCCAAAATGATGAACGGGAATGATTTATTGTTTTTGTATCCAAGGCACATCCAAACAATGATCAAGCCACCAAATTGGCAAATAAAGTATATGCCAAACTTGAAGTTGATTTTAGCTCCAAGAAGAGAGAAAGGTGAGCTAACTGCTTGTATAATTAGTGGATTTAGTAATATTGAGAAATTTGCACGTACTAATAATCACTGTGTATGATACCTTGCTAAAATTTTCTGCACGTGAAGCAGATCTAAGTTTTCCCCCTCAATTTGATGGTTTTCAAGAGCAATTGTTCTAAGTGCTCTCCAGTTTAGTTATATTGAGAAATTTGCACATACGAATGATCACTGTATATGATAGCTTGCTAAAATTTAACTGCATGTGAAGCCTATCCGAGTTTTTCCCCTCAGTTAAAGGTTTTCAAGAGCAATTGTTCTCAAGTGCTCTCCAATTCCCAACAAGAGCTTACCCAACTGTTTTATGTGAATGATAATATAGAAGAAGCCTGCATAAGTCAGCTTCTCTGGCACGTGCGTGACACCTGGGCGTGTTATAAAAGAGCTTGACGGACTCGTGAGGCTAGACTAAATCTGGTTATAAATCTCACCCATGGGTATTGAGTATTGACATTACGATTGACCCTCCACCACAGGGATCGTTCCTAATTTTCAGCCTTTATAACCAAGTCTACATGTTAAAATGAACTTGGCATCCATCTTGTTTTTATGAAGTATTGTATATTATCTATCTTACTAGCATACTTGGCTTGGATGCGCGTGGTGCTTGCAAGAAAACGAATGAGTCAAGTTGACGAGGTTACGCTTGGCGTAAGTTGCATGAGTGTGATGTAGGCAAGCGTTTGTAATTCGTGAACGATGAATACGGTAACACGTGTTTGTTTGGTTTTCGCTCGTATTAATGGCACGCGAAAAGAATTCAATTTGTTTCAAAGGACAAATGGTAGAAGAATTCAATGTTCCATTAATGTGTATTATGTCGAGGGGATGTGAGTGTAAAACTTGGGAATGCCGGAAGTCATGAGCGTGAAAGCTCGGGGGTGTCGGGAAGGCGTGAGCGTGAAAGCTCGGGGGTGTCGGGAAGGCATGAGCGTGAAAGCTCGGGGGTGCCGGGAAGGCGTGAGAGGGAAGCTCAGGGGTGCCGTGAAAGAGTGAGCAGGAAGCTCGGGGGTGCCGTGAAGGCGTGAGCGGTAAGGTCGGGGGTACCGTGAAGGCGTGAGCGGTAAGATCGGGGGTGCTGAGTAGGCGTGAGCGTTAGAGCTTGTGAGCGTTAGAGCTCGTGAGCGGGAAGCTCGAGGGTGCCGTGAAGGCGTGAGCTCGGAGCTCCGGTGTCGCGGAGGCGGTGAGCTTTAGGTAGTGAACCTAATCTTTGATACCCAAGCGTCGGGCGTTATCCGCCGGATCAATGGCTATCGTGGGTTGTGTTAACCGGTCCCTTTACTCTTTCCCTGAGGAGAAAATCTTGACTGCAATGTCTCGTAGTGGTTATTGCCATTATGAGGTGTTGCCTTATCGCTTGGCAGTTGGTTGTGGACCATAGACTCGTGGAGTCTAGACCCGTTTAGGTCTCTTTCCTGTGGGGAGGGTTTGACAAAATACGGTGGCCAAGAGGCTAGACAAAATATTTTACATATAGTGTACATGTAAATCTTCCTAATTGTATGAAGAACAAATAAGCATAGCAAGTAATATTATATGGATCTTATGGCCATGTAACATGCACAATAGATAATTGCAAGTGTGATGAGTGTCCATATAAAATTTTGGGAGAAGCTCTCGATGAAAGCTATGAAGCATTGTGAACCTAGAGCTTAACTAAAGCATGTTGGATATGTTTGAGCAAGTTAGGTTGTGTTCGAGCAAGTTTGGTGTAGTTGAGCGAGTAGGCGTTATGCGAGCATGCGGGGCGTGGCCCAAGCAAGTCGTGGCCATGCTCGATACCCAAGTGAGTCGTAACCCAAGCAAGTTGTTTACCCGAGCATGTTTAATTAAGTCATAGGTATCACAAGCTTCTAGACATGGCCTAGTTTGCTTGATGGTCACATGTTTATTTAATTAAATTGAAATTAAATAGAAACATGGCATGTTAGCATGTACTTGTAATGTGGATCCTAATAATATTTTTATATTGTTGTGAACATGCCTACGGATCATGGAGACATAAAGCATGGCATATCTAGCATGGTAGACGTACTAGTAACATTGATACATAGTGTACGCCTGCTTAAAGTCATGGAAGCATGTAAAGACATATCAAGTGTAATATATTGTGGGCATGCTTAGAAGTAGTAAAAGCATGTAAAGGCATAGTAATAGCTCTCATTGCAAGAGCGTGTATTGAGATATAATTACTTATCTTATGCCAATTTGGAGTGAATTGGAGTTTGGAATTGATATAAGTATCTAAATCATGTTGGAGTTGTCCGAGCATGACGCTCCATTGCTCCGGCGAAGTTCCTTAGCAGAAAGATGATGATTTCTCTAATTGAAGAGGTGATCGGTGATTATGTCTCCTTAATATAAGATAAAGTAAATGATTAGTAACTTAATCATATGATTTTGTTGACTATATATATGTAGTGGAGGTTTCATGTAAATGTGTTGAAGAATAGCATAGTAATGACTTAATGACATTAACTGACCACTAGATGCTCGAATCTCACAAGCATGAGTGAGTGTAAATTTGTATTTCGCTTAAATTGTGTGAGGCCAAAAGTAAGAATTAATTAACTTTTTGGATATGGCATTCTGAGCTTTGAATGATATGAGGAATCATAAGAAAGTGGCTATGAGACATATACGTGTAACAAAGTCTACAACCATCGACTATGAAGGATATAATGCAAACTCACAGCAAGGCTACTTAGAGTTTGGTATTTATGTTTAATTGCAAGTACGCATGTGTTTGGGGGAAGCAAATAATTGGAATGCTACCTTGCATAATTGGCCAACTTATCAATTAAGTATATGTGTGCTATAGTACCCCATGCGTATAGATCACATTTAAATTAGCTAGTTGTGCCATAAGTGTGCACAAGCAAACAAATGTATTACGTTGTTCACGTGTCACTAATTTAGAGCATGGCAATATCACATGCAAAGTTGAACCTGGCACGTGTATTCCAGTACTTAGATGCAATGGCCTGGGGGAAATGATTGTAAAGACCTCTGTATATTAGACATATGCATATGCGTATCAGTGAGCTAACATCAGTGGAATGCTTAATGAGTCACACGTCATGTTCTTGATATTATTTGACAAAAAGGCACGTGGTGTGTGTTGGTGTCGAGCTATCCTTTGGACACAAAGTATGAATGTGCAGCAATAGCGTGTATGTTTGACTCCAAAACATATATAACTCAACTGCATATGAAAAAGAAGAGGACTTAGCTTTTTCTTCGTGGTGTTATAGGTCAAAGCGAAGGCTCGCCGTGATGAGCTGCTCTTGGATAGTTGGAATGCCCAGAAAGTCTGTGAGGTTATTTAGCCGTGGGTGTCCGTAGCAATTATGGCGTGCGTGGCTGCAAATTCTGGTTCTGCAGACTTCTTGCTCCCATTCATCCCAAGAGCCTTCCCAAAAGACAACCCAGCAATCATTGATGGCTATGTGCGTATGTGTTTATGAATTGGAAGTTTTGGCCGCAGTAGGAGCTCGAAACCATGATTGAAGGCCAATGCCCGGTTGGTTAAAGGTTTGTCCAGCGGAGATATGCGTATCAGTGAGCTAACATCAGTGGAATGCTTAATGAGTCACACGTCATGTTCTTGATATTATTTGACAAAAAGGCACGTGGTGTGTGTTGGTGTCGAGCTATCCTTTGGACACAAAGTATGAATGTGCAGCAATAGCGTGTATGTTTGACTCCAAAACATATATAACTCAACTGCATATGAAAAAGAAGAGGACTTAGCTTTTTCTTCGTGGTGTTATAGGTCAAAGCGAAGGCTCGCCGTGATGAGCTGCTCTTGGATAGTTGGAATGCCCAGAAAGTCTGTGAGGTTATTTAGCCGTGGGTGTCCGTAGCAATTATGGCGTGCGTGGCTGCAAATTCTGGTTCTGCAGACTTCTTGCTCCCATTCATCCCAAGAGCCTTCCCAAAAGACAACCCAGCAATCATTGATGGCTATGTGCGTATGTGTTTATGAATTGGAAGTTTTGACCGCAGTAGGAGCTCGAAACCATGATTGAAGACCAATACCCGGTTGGTTAAAGGTTTGTCCAGCGGAGCGGAGGTTTGCGGCTGGCGGCAGGGGCGGAACCACGATTTAAACCTTGGTGGGTCCAGATGGAAGTATAAATTATCGGAAATAATTTATTATAAAAAATTTGTTTGTGAATAAATACAACTATAACAATAATTTAATAAATTAAGTAGTATATAATTCATAAGCCAATATTTAAAACTAAACCAATGATAAGCTCAATATAAAGCTTAAGCATAATTAAGAACTAAGTGAAAAAGGTTGGGAGGGGGGGGGGGGTCCAGACCCCGTCGGACCTAATAACAGGTCCACCCCTGGCTGGCGGAGGGCCCTTGGCGCTGCGTCAAGAAGAGGAGTTGATGGTTCGTCACTCGTCAAGCAGAGTTAGCGAGCACCTCGATTTCTTATTTTGGGTCTAGCACTGACGTTGGCCTCTTGAGGCTTGCCGTTTGCTGACGGTGATGACTGTGTTGTGCTTGGCGGATCACAGTTGCTACGTTAGTTGTGCATGAGAATTGGTCGTGACGCTCCGCCAGATTATCTTTGACGCTCCATTAGCACTGTGCACTTAAAACTTGGTCGTGCTTGGAAGTGGATTGCAGTTATGAATCTATGATGGAGCGGCGGTGAATAGGAGAGACATGTGACCGCTGTGGGTGCACTGATCAATTATTGTCGTGTGGAGTGAGCGCCGACGTTGACGCTGATCAATTACTTTGCCTAGCGGTTGGCGGGGATGCCATCAAGTGGAGCTTTTGGTTGGTTGAAGTTGCCCAGCGAAGCGGAGCTTTTGGTTGGCGGAAGTTGCCCTTAGTTGGTCAGCGGAGAAGGCTAAAGCGTGGTGGGAGATAAGAAGCAAAGCTGCTTTGTCGCTGACGGCCTGCTTTGCCCCTGACCGGCCTTCTTCGGCGGTGAGGAGGAGCTCGTCATCGATGTGTTCGCTGTTGGCGGCACTTTGATTGCACTAGCGGCCTGTCTTTGGCAGATCAAGAGGAATCAAAGCCTTGGCGGTGCAATTAGCCAAGGAGGAGGCTAGGTGCCGTCTGGGTGTCCAAAGTAAATTGACACCAAATTTTTTTTTTTTTTTTTGTTCCCGCTAAGGGTGGGTTTTTGGGTTACCGCTGAGAATGGGTAACGCTGAGCTAATGTGCCGATGATCTTGGCGTAAGGGCTGGATGCCCAAGTCGCTCAATTTTTTGTTTTGTTTTTTTTTTTTTGTATAAGTAGTGCAACGTTGACATTTTGTTGTTGGCATTGACCAGCGTTGACCAAAGGTTGACCGGCCCATATGGGCATTGATCAAGCATTGACCGGCCCTTATGGGCGTTGACTTGACGCCGACGGTCATGGTACGTGATGAAGCCTTTGTGTTGACTTCCCACAAACGTCGCCAATGTTAATGTTTAGAATAGGTGACTCTAATTAACGTAAAAGAAAGAGTGAGAGAGAGAGTGTGTGTGACACGAGATGTATAGTAGTTCGAAAGTGGGAAACTACGTTCACTTAAAAGCTTAACTAATGTGTTGAGCCTTGCGGCCTAAGAGGATTACATGAGATGTAATGGGATGGCTTCTAAGTGTGAGGTGGGGTCTCTTTTATAGGTAAGGGAACCCCTCTCATTTACATGTTCTTCAATGTGGGATGCAGACTCACTATTCTAGTGTAGAAAGGCCTACTATGGAGGTAACTTGGCAAGGCCGGGAAAGAGGCTTCCCGGCAAGGTATTGGCCGCTTCCAACTACTGTGGTGTAGCTTGGACATCGAGCTACAAGATGCAAGTCGCGGTTGGGTCTCACCATGGCTTGCGGGCCCCCAAATAGGATGTTACTTATGCTTGGTGAGATGGCAAACTAGCTTGCTAGTAGAGGTATCTATAAAGATTAATAAACTTTGAGAATTAATTAAATCACAAGGATAATTAAGACATTTACAAAATGTATTTTTATTAAAAAAAATATAAAAAAAATACTCACAACCCACTTTTCTCTCTCCCATTTTCTTTTCTCTGCAATAACCAACTATTTCTTTTTTATTTTCTAAAAAAATACTAATAACTTGCACATGCAAAGCATGTGTGGAGAAATGCTAGTAATTATGAAGAGAACCCACTTTGTCGGCCAAAATAAGTGTGAAATAACGTAACTATCCTTAAACTATGGTTTTTAAAATAGTCTTTAATATATGAGGGATATTGTGGTAAATAACAAAATATAAATGTAAAAAAATTCAAAAAAAGAAAGAAAGGATAACTTCTCATCCCACACATTTTACAAATGTAAACTATCCAATCCCTCTATCGACATATATAACTGCCCACATCTTACCGATGTAATCTCATACTTTTTTTTTCCTCCAAAAAGTAAAAATAAAAATAAAAACAAAAAATGATTAACACATGTATCGCATGTGTCAATAAAGACTAGTTTATTTAAAGAGGAGATGCCTATAACCACTGCAAGTGGCCTAGTGGTTCTTGCCTAATTAGGTGTGCTCCTCAACCTAGGTTCGAATCCCGAAGCTGTCTAAGTGGTCAGGCACTATGCTGCAATGCACAGTTGGAGCATTTCACATGTGCCGAAGAGGTTTATCTTGGGCGTAGGAAGCCTTTGGGTTCCTCTTGACAAAGTCAAAAAAAGAGGAGATGCCTATATGAAAAATGAAAAATGAAAAATGAAAAAGAGGGAGTATGCATTAAGTAATTACAGGGGTGTACATAAAATTTCTTCTCATTTTTCTCTGCAAAAAAAAATAAAAAGTCTCTCTCATTTGATTGCATATTCCAAGTAACTTGCTGCATACATGAGCACTTAGTTGGTTAAATAATACCTATTATCACAAATGAGTTGACAATGATCGATCTTCCTCTAATGGGATCCTCTTATATTGAAACAAGAGCTACCCAACTTATTTAAGCAAATACATGCTGGTATACAAAATACAATACAGCCGTTTTCACGGCCGAACATATAGTAGAATTTGGAAGTGCATACTTAATTCATATATATGGAAAAGGCCGGAGCCTGATGTTATTGGTTTGATTATACGTAGAGTTATGCAGTCGGATAGACGGGACTGACAGCAAGGCTGCACATACCCTCTGGGGCATCACTGTTTCTACGAATCCTCATATACCCACTTTCACCCCAACCCTCCCCCCATGAGTTCTTCATTAACCAATAGGGGGTTCCATCTTCAGTCGTCCCGTAGCCAATGGCCGTGACGGCGTGGTTGGGCTCCGTCCCACAATCGCCGGATTCATACACCCCACTGCTGTACATCCGAAAATCTTGTCCATCAGCAGTAATGCCAATCGATACTGGTTGCATGGCCACAGCCTTCTGTAGATCGTTTTCACTGCTGGAAGGGACGAGTTCATAGCCAGTGATCTGTGCTGCATGCTCACTTTCCTTGTTAGTATCGCATGTTCCCATTTCTGTTGCCTGGTACGGGTAAGTTTCTTCACGAGCGAGTCCTCCGTTTTGTACTACGTAGGAATAGGCGGATTCTAAGTTACCACCGCCGCACCCCTTGTTCTGATGATCGCAGTCCACAAGTTGCTGCTCAGAGAGTGAGATCAATTGGCCGGTTTTGATTTTGGTTAGCCCTTCCACAGCTGCTGCTACTGTAAATGCCCAGCAAGCACCTACATGTATATGTATACAAAAGTTAGTAACAAGGGATAATATTTGATCGATCAAGTAGGTTTGACGTATGCATGGCACTGTATATATGCATGGTGCATGTGATTCACTTACCGCATGTTTTTTGATCCTTTATGGGGGTGACAGCTTGTTGTTCCCTCCAGTCTACGCTAGTTGGAATATCAGTAGCAGCCAAGCTTTGGTAGCTAAAATTGGATGACGTTGAATTTAAGCCGGGGGGCATTTTGAATCCGGTATGATATCTCCGGAATTCTTCGTTGGTCATATCAGAAAACTTGTTGATGTTCAACTTGTAAGTCTTATTCGCTTCATTGTTGAACTTCTCCACGTATTCGACATTCTTCCTGAAGATGCCCAAACGCCTTTCCTTCTCTGCCGCATTTGGGTAAACGCGGCCGTGCTTTGCCATCCATTGCTCATGTTTTTCAGCAAGGGAAGCTTCATACAATGAACGAGATGTGGCATGAGAAGCCAAAGTCCCCAAGGTAATGAATATGGCAATAAACACAAGGTTAATGCGTTGAAAAGCCATTATTCACAATTCTAGTACCGGAGGCGGGGTACCTTTGTGACAATGGCTTGTTTTATGAAGTGATTGGCAAACAAGCTGTGAAGAAGCAAGTATTATAGTATTGCGTTTATATAGGAGAAATCTAACGTGTATAATTGGCAAGAATAGATATACAATTTGATGTTTTCGTATACAGCTAAAACAAGTGATGTCTTTTATGCGGGAAATTAGCACAAATTTCTGTATACTTCTAAATATACAGCTAAAACAAGTGATGTCTTTTATGCGGGAAATTAGCACAAGTCCAAATTTCTGTGTTCAACTTCTAAAGACTTGGAACATTATGTACGCCCGCTAATCAAGTCTTGGCAACTAGTACGTGACTATCTCTATCTATTGCCCGTAACGTAAATTCGAAGTTTCTTTTCTTTTTTTGCTTTCTGTGTGTTCTTTCTTTTCTTTTGATTTCTCTAGTCTTGCTTGTTTTGACAATTGACTATGTAAATCATGCTTTGCGGAGTTCGTGTGTATTGGGCTGTGTCCCTTGTACTGTTGTTTGGCCATGTGCTTTGTTAATTGATGCTACCCTTCGACCAAACAAAAAACAAATTAACAATGGCAAATGGTTGCTGTCTAATGATAACATGGTCGCCATAGATCAAAAAGCTTGAAATGTAAGTAAGCTGGAAGAAGAAGAAGAACTTACAGAGAGAGAAAGAACCGATACCAAGCAATAATGAGAGTCTCGTTAATTATTACAACACACTTAGACTATTTATAGCAATTGAAAAACGAAAAAGAAAACCCTAGCACATTTATTTATTACAACCTGTAATTGCCAGCATGGCACATAGTGAACAAAGCCACATCATTAGCTCAAAGTCAACATTGTCAAGACTTGATGATGACCAGCATATATGGTATGGTTGACTCGTTAACATCTAACTCATAGTAGTGGTGAATTCTAGAATCCTGATAAAAAATGCAAACTGAATGGATAAAAAAGGAAAATCAATATAAAGGGGAAAAGAAAGATAAGCTAGAAATTGGAATAATGATCCTGTATAGTTGATTGTAGGGAAATTCTAGTGTAGTGGTGGGTATCTCATACCCACATTTACAAAAGTGAGAACAAATTTTGTTGTCAAAGTTGTAATTTGAGTCTTACTTTGTGTAATCTTAGTTCTAATAATGGTAATTACACCTCTTACGACATTTTTACAAGTGTTTGAACAAATTCGTTGTCAATGTTGTAATCTTAGTTCTAATAATGGTAATTACACATCTTACGACATTTTTACAAACTTTTGAACAAATTCGTTATCAATGTTGTAATTTTAGTTTAACTATATGTAAATAGTGTAAATGAATATGGTAACTTTTGTTCTCAATGTTGTAATTTTGGTTCAAATACTTGTAAATTTTTATTCAAATCGTTGTAAACGAGGTTATCTCATACCCACCAGTACACTAGGTTGTCTCTTAATTGTAATCTTATAAGTTATAACACTTCTTTTAGTCAATATTTATGTTGTCGATACAAGAGGAATGGGAGGAGAAGTTCAGGTACAACCGTACACAACCTGCACCAAGAAAATCAGGCTGCTGCTGCTACCTTCTAAAAGACTAGAACACAACAGATGTAAAGAATGAAAGAAGTCCTGGTGTGGCAAGAGAACAAATCACTTCTCATTTGGCAGCACTAGACGATCTTGACCTTCGACCAACTTTGCAGATCGAATCACATCTCCAGTTTTTATCTGTGAAAGAATATCTTTCCCAACTGTTGTGTATCTGCATATTAAAAATTGTATATAATGAGTTAAAAGGAATACCGGGAATTTCTTTATCGAAATACCCAAGTTATTTACCCGCAAGAAATTTAGGAGTCAAGCTACATTACCCAAAAACTGAAAATTCTCCTTCATCAAATGATAATCCTCCCAAGCCAGCCTATAGGATAAAGTTACATCATAATGTAGATAAAATGATGAAGAAGAAAACAATAGTGTCACTATGAGATGGATGAATCATGAAATAACTGACGGATTCAAACTTCTAAATGTTAGGGTTCAGAGCTTCAATTAGATGATTAACTAAAACAGTGTTGCTTGCACTTACATTTCTTTTATCATAAAGATAGAAGAAAAACTGATATGGTGAGGAGTACTCGTCAGAGGCTTCACTATGTGCCATTGCAACTGATCCATAAACAGATAGCGGAAGAACTGGCAATTCCCCGTCCTTCCACGAAAAATAGAAAAGATAATGACCACAAAGTAAGCATGAATCAACGAATCAAAGTAATTATGAAAATGGATATCACATATTGATCACCACTGATGAGTTGTAATAACATATGCTTTATTGTAATGGCATGAAGCATAAGCATACCTGGACATCTAATTTTGTTCTATACAAGGGCTCAAATTGCCCAGATGGCTTGATTTCTAAAGGAACACTAGAACCACTGTTCTTGTCAATACCACTATCTGAGAGAATAGCTTGGTCGGTCGAGCTGAGCTTTGCCCCATTGTATGCCCCATCACTTACCTGAAGATATTTAGACTATTAGACATGTTTCATCCTGTTTATTATTTGAAAAATAATAAAATTTCGCAAGGACTATCATAGCCAAATACTAAAGCTCAGACGAAGGCTGGCATTATCATCAGCTAGTTCAACTAAACAAGGATAAGAAAAATGGGTTGGCATAGTTAAGCATTGATTGGATGATGTATAGCATAGAAGAAAGAGAAGTGAACTCAACAAAAACTGCTTGAGTTTATCTACTTTAACCAAATTTAATCTCTACATTTTGGACCATCTATGACATCTGTCTGATAATACTGAGGTTTTTATACTTCCTCTCAGAAATAGTATCCATGGATGTCCCTATCATTGCTTCCAACATAGACCAAGACACCAAGTCACCAAACATGAAGCTTATTAATAGTTAAAATGACCTCGTTATAAACTTGTCAGTTTGAGACATTGGACAAAAACTTTTCATAGAATATAAATTGCAAAACCACAAGTACCCAAATTGTAACATCATGTTGGTGAAATAATGTGATATTGAATGCTTGAGAAATAATTGCAAATAGAGTGTGATAAAATAAACATTAAAGACCAAATGTTGGATATGATGTGGATCTTACAAGATTAAATTAACATTTCTAGACACTTTAGTTGGCCTTAGAACATATGGATGAACCAGTGCGGATGAAAAATTTAAAGGGGTAAAGCACCAATAAGCACATCTATTCACAAAATGTAGATAATTGCACGACGCCAATGTGAGTTTCACGTGTTTAACTACCTTACCAGTTTTGCGAAATTACCCGCTGTTAATGGTGCTGAATATCCATCTATAACAACCTGTACAAAGGTTACCGATCAGTATTTGATCATTGAATATTTTCACAGTCAATGTGGGTGCCAGGCATTCATTTTACCTTTGAAAATATCAAACTCTGTGTGTGTGTGAGAGTCCAGGCTACCATTTAAACCTAGCCCCTAAGTTCCTAAAGCAGAGGTTATTAAGCATTCAGTATAATAACTCGATCCTTGATCTAGTGATTCTAAATCGCCCAGTAAACTACAAGCTTATGCATTGTATTTAACCAGAAACTGCTAGGGTAAATCTTTCATTTACTTGACCCTTAAAAGTTGTTAAGGATGTATATAAGTTACAGATATTGACCTATATATAACTCTATGAAGTAAAGCTAAATAAATCTAACAGATGAACATGACACCTATATGGGGACAAAGGCTAGTCTAGTTATATAATATTTCATGTTTTAAAGCTGTTCGATTATGTGTGTTACCTTCAGAAGAAACTCAGACATGAGATCTTCTGATTGGGTTTTTGAGCATCAATACAAAAGCCAAAGGTTGTACCTAGCTAGTATAAGTCTCCAAATTGTCTGGAAAAGTGGAGATAGGTCTAAAAATATACTGGCAATTTGTTTTTACTCATTCACCAAGAAACTGAACACAACAGTAACAAGGAAAAACACAAGACAGAAGATTCAAGATATTCTATTCCTGTGTATTCACTTCATATAACCATAAAGGGAACATAACACAAACCTTAAGTAAATTACTAAATTTATTATACCTGAATACTGGCTGTCTTTCTTGGTTCACCACCAGCTTCTGGAGAAAATGTTGAACCGTCACCTTTCTCAATGGTTAATTCAACAGTTCCTCTCCCTGTAAGCCTACAAGTCTTAAACAAAATAATGATATTCTACTATAGTACACAAAATGCCAATGTAAAACACACACATAACATATGGGGAGGTCTTTCAAACATAGGTTTGGCAAGTCAGTGTATATCAAAAGAATCTTTGGCGGGAGTATTGAAATGCAACTTCAAGATCAAAGATATCCTCTCATTCAATGAAGAATTCCTGAATGCAAGACTGATATGTACATGAGATGGAGCAGACCACTACAGTTACCATTAAACATTTCGAAAAACCATATTTGTGTTTTGTCCCTTTGCATCATTAGCTAGAGATCTAATATAAAACAACAGGATCCAAAAACTTGCTTAAAAAAAAAAATCATTATTTATTTGGCTCAACAATCATACATAATCAGCTGTAAGATAATGATTTATTTGGCTCAATAATCATCCATAATCAGCTGTGAGAGGAAACTTGTAAAAGCAAAATTTTAGATTACAAATTTTGGAAATGATATATGTACTAAAACTTTGAAAGTTTGCATACCTAAATGTATTTAATAAGGGAGTTTCAAATGACTGACTAATTTAGCTTTCAATAGTTAAATGAATGTAGTATCATCACCCAAACAGATGAAGAATATCACTCAAAAGGAACTACTGAGATAAGACTGACCTTGGGTATCTCTGGTATGGCTCAGGTAACAAGAATGACAGGCCTGGAGCCTGTTGCACAGAATATCAAATTATGATTTTAGACATGTCATTGTATAATTAGCCCCTATATATATATTAGAGAAATGAATACATTGCCAATCTTTTTTACAATTTCTATGACTACAACACAATTCATGTTATTCTTTTGAAAAAGCATCCATATGTTGATTTTGATACATCTATGTAACAAGTCTAAAACTGGAACCTAATGCTATTGATTGGTTGTGTTTACCTGTAATAACTCAAGCTCAGCAATGGTATCCAGTGAAGATGCAAGGGCCACAGATACTTTATCTGCATCCTTATCCTTTATATATCCAAGAAGAACTTGCAATCCATTCTGGAAAACTAAGAAAAATTCAATAACATTCTTATAGTCTCTGCAGTGAATAGCTATCGATATATCAATGTACCGAACGAACCCCATCAACAATTCCATAATGACAAAAACAACAATCGAATCCGCATGAAAGAATCCTAATTTGTAAAATTTGGTACTGAAACTACAACACTAGTACTGAGGTAGCTGAATCCCATAACTGCAAGAGAAGAGGTGTATGACTGGGATCAAAACCAACCTCTGATAGATTCTTGCTGGAGATGCAATGGACTCTGGAGCGGCCCATTTTTTGTGGGTCGATCCTGTTGAAGCAGAATATGAAATGGGCTGGTCTGAAACTAAGCCTGCGAGTGGAGGCATTGAAGGAGAGGTTGTGAGAGATGGTGGCGGAGGATAAAGGGAATGCCATAGTTGCAGAGAGAGTGAGCGGGTTTTGGCGCGCCTCATCCGTTAAGGCCTATCTGGAGCCGTTTTGGATGGGTTTTTTTTTTTTTTTTGAAGAGGTTTTTTGGATGGTTGTGGATGTGAAGTTTCTGCAATGCCCCCACCTATGAGACATAGAACAGAACTCGTAGCAAGTCCATATTTTTCACCAATAATTGTAAATCAAAGCTCCTTTTCCAATTGTTTAAGTTCTCAAATATTGTATAGACCCCAAAAAGAAATTCTAAAAATGTTGTAATTATGTTCCGCGTTATGTTCTACTCATATAAGAGCATCTCCAACAGTTTCTCTATACAAAAAAGAAATTCTAAAAATGTTGTAATTATGTTCCGCGTTATGTTCTACTCATATAAGAGCATCTCCAACAGTTTCTCTATAATTTCTCTATTATAGGGAAGCAAAAATTAAAAGCTCCAAAAAGATTTATGCTGTAACTCCAACAGATTCTCTATTTTAGAGATTCCATAATTATTCCCTAAAATTTTACAGATTGCTGTAAATATAGGCAATTTTGTTTTCTCTCTCATCACTATCTATATTTTATAGATAATTATAGGGAATCTGTTGGAGCAAAACAGCTAAATTTTTCCCTAAAATGGAGAAAAATTAAGATATAGGAAAACGGTAGGAGTTGTTGCTTTAAGTCGTAAAGGAAATATTTTGAGTTCAACTCAGGTAGACCAATAATTATGTTTTTTTATTAAGCTCGAATAAAAGACTTTATGCAAGCCTCAAGTCCTCAAGTCAACCAACTAGGATATGAACCATGAATGCTCGCATGGTATACAGGTATACAACTAGCATGCATTGAAGTTGAGTTATTCTTCCTTCCAAGAGAATGAGACGTTCTAGACATTTTTTCAACTATCAATGAAGTTTTTCTTCTGGTTCTCAATGAATGAACTCATTAATGAAATCAAGGGTGGCTTGCAACATTTTACTTTTATTTCAGGCCCTTTTATGTCCCTTGTTACTGCCAGATGGTGACACCATATGTTGTTAGGTGTAATGCAATTACAACTTGACAGTTGACACTATAATTTACAATAGCCAATGTTCAATGCGATATGTCGGGCGTTGTAACTTTTATAGAATGTGCATAATATTATGCTACTTCAATCATTTAATGAGATCGCAGTTTACTGTATATATGTCATCATTAATAAATCATTTTTATTTTTATTACATTGATAACAGTTCTTTTAGCAAGGACGAAAATGAAAAATATTCTTTTAAAAAGGATCATAAGAGCATACCAGTTGATAATGGTCAATGACAGTCAACCCGAGGCATGTTTATTAGAGAATAATTTTCTATTTCTTAGCTGAAATATTTCGGTAACTAACCAGGTGTGGAACCCCCACACCCGGATTCGAGCCCCCTCTCCTACACCTAATGGCCAGTTTGTGGTGGATTTTTTCCCATAGACTGTGCAGTGAATTAGTCTGGCTCTACTAGGATACCTTGTATGGGTGCATGTGTCGCTAACTTATTAAAGTTGACCTCCCACAATCAAAAAAATGATTAGTCGGGGAATTAAACGGGCAGATCCAATATCGGAATCATTAAGCGTGATGCGCCGCGAAGCACTAGATCACCGGCCCGTACCAAATTGAAGCCCACCTTCAACTCCAAAGCGAAGCATTACTGGATCGCGTAAGCACAGTGAGAACAACCAACCACTCTTCACACTCAAAGCTCTCTCTCTCTCTCTCTCTCTCTCTGTGAAATACATACATAGATATAGATCTCCATCTGAATCTCTGATGGTGATCATGAAAATTGGCACATGGTTGTTGGTATAGATCGAGCTCCGACATGGCCAACTATCTCGCTCAGTTCCAGACCATCAAGAATTCACTCGATCATCTCGTTATTGCTGGTAAATCTCACTATTTCATATTCCCATTCTCTCTACTAATTCGAATTTTGAGCTTCATTTGAATTTTCGCGAACCATGGAGCTTCTGATCTTCGTGATTTTTAGTTACCTCTCTCACTTTTAGGTTCGAAATTGAGATTTGAGTAATTAAGAGCCTCATTTCGGGCAATTTGATTGTAGAAGCAAAACTGCACATTCTCTGAGCGTGATTAAAGTTTGTTTTATTGTATTTCGAAAAGAATTGGTAGTTACTACTGCAAGTATGCACTATTTTTGTGCTTGGAGTTTCGGAACATAGAAAAATGTTTAGAGTGTACTATCATGCATGTGATGCTTAATTTAGCTGAAGAACAAATGCGGTGATCGTTCTTTGTTTAGTGACAAGCTAGATCAAGTTATTTCTGGTCATACATTGTCAACAACGCTTGTAACGTTACATATGCATGAAACAAATAGCTGCGAATACTGTAGCCGTGCTGTTAGTGTGGTGTTGAATTCAACTAACAGAAATGAATAGCCAAGTGTGTTTGTGATAATCTTATGTCCTTGCGTCAAGTTCCCATCTAACTATTTTACCATGAGGACTTTTTCAGTTGAAGATGTTAGTGATTTGTGGCCTACTGTCAAGAAGGGATTTGAGGAGCACTTGCCTTTCAAAAGAGCTTGTTTAAATAACAAGACCCGTAATCCTGTGTTTGTGGAGAATTTCCGTGCTGAATTCATATTAACAACAGATGCAAGACTTCGCAGCCGATTCCCACAGGAGCAGTCATTGTTTTGGTTTCGGGAGCCATATGCAACTGCGGTCCTCGTCACCTGTGAGGTAAGCTGCAATCTCCTTCACCTCACTTTTCCCAGTGAAATATTTCATATGCACTAGGTTATATCAACAATATTATTAAGAGAACCTCATCTGCCAATCATATTTACACAGTTTTAACAATAATCATTTCACATTAAACAATTAATAATTGATTTAAGGACGAAAGTTATTATCGTGTCTACACCTTATTCCAATTCCAAGCTACTTACTTTCCTATCAGAGACCCCACTTTATCTCTTTTAATGTTATTGCCATCACATTGCACTTGCATCTTGTGTGCATAATCAATCTAGTGTGTAACTAAAAGAACTGCACGGGATATCTAAATGCACTGTAGTTTAGTCCACAGGTTA